>JAHPZR010013194.1:5000-14293 GCA_019787425.1 Platygyra sinensis
TGCACTCGCCAAATGGGCGAGTGATCGAGAATTTGCACTCGCCCGACACTTTTCACACTCGCCTGGGCGAGCGGGCGAGTGCTAATGTCCGACACTGGTTTCTTAATAACTTCAGTCTGGTAAAGTTTAATTAACCAAAGGTGGTACATTGATTTACTTGAATGTGTGGAAATCTAAGCCAAGCAAAATTTCACCAAACACAAGACTATTACAACATTCAGGGCAAGGCTTTGATGTTCAGTTGAACAGATTCTGCAGAATATTGGATGCCAACAAATGTACGTACCTGAGGTATAAACTCGGCTACAATATCAAGGGGCTTCTTGAAATGTCTGAAACAATGCATCACCATCATTAGCACACTCAGGACCACTGATACGCAATCTTTCTGATTTTTGTGATCTTTTTGCCAGTGCTTATGGATAATGCTTTGATTGTGACATGCTTAATTGAGCTCTAAGTTACCTGTACAGTCATATTATAGAGTGATCGTTGTTGGTTAAGTTATAAGCTAGCACAGCTCCTGGAGAACTAAGTTAATGGTACTGTACTGTTAGTGTGGTAAAGAGTCTATATACTACTGATAAATGTAGAGGAATTCATTCACCTGTGATTAAAGAAACTCAGGCAAACACCAAACATCATATGTGCTACACCAAACACAATAGACATCTTCATTTTGAATGAGTTGGTGAATGTGAGCTTGTTCACAGCTTCTTGCCAAACCTCAAGGCAAAGAACAGACAAAACATGACATGAATTACTCCTACCAGTAATACCTTTCAGTGCTGCTAATATGATTCCACAAATTTCACCTACAAATACAATGTAGTCACTGGATCAGACTGTCTACATTGTCAGATGTTTTCACTGTACCCTGTATCCTGTAAGTATCCTGTGTTAGTATACACTTTACATCTCAGTTTGCCTGGTTTTATGTACTTTGAACTTACAGTCATGAACATGCAGTTTGTAAGTTATCTTTGGTCTGTATTTAAAGGGCATTGTCACGCTATTTGGCAACTTTATAAATAGCTAGAAGGTGTCTTCGCATCAATTGTCATCATCTATTTGAAGGTACTGAAACTGTTTCCTGTTGCCTGTCGCTTCAGATGGTGTGGATGGAAATGGATTGAAACTTGAAAAAATTGGCCAAGTTTTTCAAGTTTTGATGCCCCGTGTTCCAAAAATCCTCAAAAAATTTATTTTGGTTAGCCATGTCTGACAAATTTCATTTGATATTTTTGTTGTAGCTTTTCAGAAGCATTTTGTTTACAATTTAAGCCTCAAAGTAATGATTTTAGCACAGAATTGACCTAAAACAGCAAAATCCTTGTGACACTGCTCCTTTAATACACTGTACATAGGTTTTCTTTTTTGTCTGTAGCCAGTCCATAGTCTTAGTATAGCGTCTCTTTTCCTGGTATAGTCCACATTATTTTTCTACTGTAGTCTGTGTCTTCTATCACAGTCATAGTCATTGACATGGTCTGCAGTCCGGCTAGTCCACAGTCTGTGTCTTAGACCAACATCATCTTCCATAACAATCATTTACATGTAGCATAACGTAAGAACTTACTGGATCAATACCAAAGAAGTAGGGAATCCCTCGGTATGTCTTCTTTGGGTCAAGAAAGATTGCTTTGGATGTATTTTGGTATGCGTCAAGGGTCTCTTTACTAGAAGAACAATTATTTCATAAGCCACCCAAACTAAAAATAATTTTAAATCGAATCAATATCAGTATCTGGGCAACTGCACACCTACTCCTCCCCTAACTCAACAGTAACACTAACATATCAACTTATTACAACATCATGGATTAGGGGAGGGGTAGGTGCACGGTTTCCCAGATACTGATATTGATCCTTTAAATCTTGAAGACTTAAGCCTGTGGCCTGCCTGCCACTTACAACTGGTAAATATTTTTTTCATAAAATGCTGGGTTTCCAATGTATTCTGTATTCTGCAAAGAGTAATAAACTGGGCAGGAACATAGATATATGCATGTAAAGGGAGTCATTGTTTACATCTTTGCTCATTTGCATACATCTTTGCGCACAGAAGAAAACTTGTAAGGTATATATTGACTCCAGGCAGCTTAAGAGTTTAGTGAAACTTAATTCATGGTTAAAGTTTTAGCTCTTTGGGTGTAATATTCAACGAGACATTGTCTTTCAAAAACTGCAAAATTTCTGGGTGGCAAAAGTGCCAATGAGCTCATACATTCCTAAGTTGTAAAATTTTGAGTTTCTAAATCCAAGTTGCATAAAAAGTATTCAATACATTAGGCTCATACTCATTGGCAGAGTTAATTGTACTATGGCCTTTCAATATTCAGAACTGATTTATTTTTAGCTCCAACAGAAACTGATCTGCTTATGTTAATGAGGCAAATATTGTAAACAAGGATTCCCCTATAACATCAGGCTCAAATAAACACGAGTATGCAATAAATGCGAGTCTCCAATACAAAGTTTGAAATGTCGCCACGGGTGATAAATCAAGCAAATGGCAGTGGTAAATTACTTATTTGGACATACCTGATGCCATCCCAATCTACACTAAGATCCCATGCAGTGCCAAAGATATTGAAGGACTTTGAAAAGCAGTCATTGTATATGAGGCCAGTATACATTGAAAACAGTCCCATCAACAGAATTACATAGCGGCCTGCAAATATGGTCTCAAACATCTGACATGTGAGAAATTAGAAAGATCTTTGAATGTTAATTTAGTAACAGTAAAAAATTGTACAAAAAACTGCACATGCAATGAAAAACAATGATAAGTGAAACTACACATTTTAATCTTAATATAGTTTATGTTTTAACTTGCATTCATTGACATTTTGAAAACACTAAACATGCAGAAATGAATTGAGTTTGAACATACACATGGATTG
This sequence comes from Platygyra sinensis, assembly GCA_019787425.1. Lineage (NCBI taxonomy): Eukaryota > Metazoa > Cnidaria > Anthozoa > Scleractinia > Merulinidae > Platygyra > Platygyra sinensis. The sequence goes on from JAHPZR010013194.1 coordinate 7,906, forward strand.
AAATTTGTAGACTCTCAGCTTCAAAGGTAATCTTAATTCAGCCAGTTGGGTGCACAAATATTGAAAACCAGTCATCACTTGTTCATAGCTGTGTTGAAGTGTACCACAACAACAAACACAACTAGCTTATACAACAACAACAACAATCTTATTTTCATCTACCAACTTAAAAATGCTACAATTGGTGAGGCTTATGAATAGCTAAGAGCTAGTCTAGGCAGACTAGTCTATCATAATTATAACCTATGATGCAACTGCATTTAGCTTCTTTTCAAGTTCATAAACTTTTATTAGCAGTCAATCAATATTATGCATGTTGTGGTGTAAATTTGTTTATGAATTCTGGCTTATTTACATCAAAAATTCAATTCATTTACTCTCTTGAGGTCAAGACATGTGACCTTACCTCTCCTCCTTTGTAATTCTCCAGTTTCTTTTCCTTAAGCACCAACCACAATGCAAACAGAAACATGATTAACCCATGACCACAGTCACCAAACATGACTGCAAACAGGAATGGAAAAGTGATGATGGAGAACAGAGCTAGGAGAGAAAAGACAAAACAACTTCAAGTCAGTAGTTGCATACAACAACAGACACATGCAGAACTTTAGGATTTAACATAACTAGCAAATGAAAAAGTCAGTGAATTCTTTTTACAAAAGTTATGACACAACACAGTAAAGGTAGTCAAAAATGGTTATTTAGCTGACAGCGATAGAGAAGTACAATTGATAGGCTTCCTCAGGTGATTATATGAACCAGTACTCCTATTACTACGAAGGGGGTTAAAGTGATTGATCCTTCAAAATCTTGCTATTTTCAGCAGTTATGAGCATCTCATAGTGTTGATTGTTTTTGAAAACTTGTAAGGCCAAAATTGTCTTGATTATATTTGTGTTTTGTCTTGTGCATGCATTTAGAAACCTTTCAAGCTCAGTATTGCAATTTACAGAGTCTAAATGTCTTACAATTGCTTTTAAAACACTGAAAAGTCTCACAATTTAAAAATTCATAATCCATCTGACCAAGTCTGGTATTTACCATTTAAATGTAGCACCTGTACATGACAGTTTCATTTTTTCACACATTTATGATATTATGCTGAGATGATGTTTTAGTCTTTTGCTGATCAGGCAGGAAAGGGTTAAAGGAGATAGTCTTTTAACCCCTGGCTGCCCGAGGGGTCTCCCTTTGATGAGTAAAATCGTCTGGCGTTAGACAGAGTAAAATCTATAAGTGGGTCTCAGGCAGGAAGGGTTAAAGTACATTTTTTCATGACAAACATTAGCAGCATTTGCTCTTGTAGCTATGTGTTAACAGAACATTATTAACTTCTTTTTCACAATATTTAAGGTCAAGAAGATCAAGGCCATTTATCACACCATGAACATGTTCAACCTGGATGTGACTCAGAAATGTCTTATTGCTGAGTGTTGGTGTCCAGTTAGCGACTTGGATAAGATTCAGCAGGCACTTCGGCGTGGCACAGAGTGTGGTAGGGCTGCTATACCATCCATTCTGAATATCATTTCAGCCCATCAAGAGCCGCCAACTTTTAACAGGACAAACAAGTTTACGCAGGGGTTTCAAGACATTGTGGATGCTTATGGAGTGGCCAGCTACCAAGAGGTTAATCCAGGTATTTTTCATGATATATTGTTCTTTAATATGCATGATCATCTTTGGTTGAATTGCAGATACCAAGGATTACATGTAGTCTCATATCATCATCTCCATATTAACCACTTTTTCTTTTGTTACTCTCAGAGGAGTAGTGAATGTAAAATGTGAGACTTTGTGAGAAGACAATACTAACGTTTTTCTTTGCAAGCCAAGACATTTTGACTCTGTAAATTGCAATACTGAGCTTGAAAGGTTTCTAAATGCATGCACAAGACAAAACACAAATATAATCAAGACAATTTTGGCCTTACAAGTTTTCAAAAACAATCAACACTATGAGATGCTCATAACTGCTGAAAATAGCAAGATTTTGAAGGATCAATCACTTTAACCCCCTTCGTAGTAATAGGAGTACTGGTTCATATAATCACCTGAGGAAGCCTATCAATTGTACTTCTCTATCGCTGTCAGCTAAATAACCATTTTTGACTACCTTTACTGTGTTGTGTCATAACTTTTGTAAAAAGAATTCACTGACTTTTTCATTTGCTAGTTATGTTAAATCCTAAAGTTCTGCATGTGTCTGTTGTTGTATGCAACTACTGACTTGAAGTTGTTTTGTCTTTTCTCTCCTAGCTCTGTTCTCCATCATCACTTTTCCATTCCTGTTTGCAGTCATGTTTGGTGACTGTGGTCATGGGTTAATCATGTTTCTGTTTGCATTGTGGTTGGTGCTTAAGGAAAAGAAACTGGAGAATTACAAAGGAGGAGAGGTAAGGTCACATGTCTTGACCTCAAGAGAGTAAATGAATTGAATTTTTGATGTAAATAAGCCAGAATTCATAAACAAATTTACACCACAACATGCATAATATTGATTGACTGCTAATAAAAGTTTATGAACTTGAAAAGAAGCTAAATGCAGTTGCATCATAGGTTATAATTATGATAGACTAGTCTGCCTAGACTAGCTCTTAGCTATTCATAAGCCTCACCAATTGTAGCATTTTTAAGTTGGTAGATGAAAATAAGATTGTTGTTGTTGTTGTATAAGCTAGTTGTGTTTGTTGTTGTGGTACACTTCAACACAGCTATGAACAAGTGATGACTGGTTTTCAATATTTGTGCACCCAACTGGCTGAATTAAGATTACCTTTGAAGCTGAGAGTCTACAAATTTCAATCCATGTGTATGTTCAAACTCAATTCATTTCTGCATGTTTAGTGTTTTCAAAATGTCAATGAATGCAAGTTAAAACATAAACTATATTAAGATTAAAATGTGTAGTTTCACTTATCATTGTTTTTCATTGCATGTGCAGTTTTTTGTACAATTTTTTACTGTTACTAAATTAACATTCAAAGATCTTTCTAATTTCTCACATGTCAGATGTTTGAGACCATATTTGCAGGCCGCTATGTAATTCTGTTGATGGGACTGTTTTCAATGTATACTGGCCTCATATACAATGACTGCTTTTCAAAGTCCTTCAATATCTTTGGCACTGCATGGGATCTTAGTGTAGATTGGGATGGCATCAGGTATGTCCAAATAAGTAATTTACCACTGCCATTTGCTTGATTTATCACCCGTGGCGACATTTCAAACTTTGTATTGGAGACTCGCATTTATTGCATACTCGTGTTTATTTGAGCCTGATGTTATAGGGGAATCCTTGTTTACAATATTTGCCTCATTAACATAAGCAGATCAGTTTCTGTTGGAGCTAAAAATAAATCAGTTCTGAATATTGAAAGGCCATAGTACAATTAACTCTGCCAATGAGTATGAGCCTAATGTATTGAATACTTTTTATGCAACTTGGATTTAGAAACTCAAAATTTTACAACTTAGGAATGTATGAGCTCATTGGCACTTTTGCCACCCAGAAATTTTGCAGTTTTTGAAAGACAATGTCTCGTTGAATATTACACCCAAAGAGCTAAAACTTTAACCATGAATTAAGTTTCACTAAACTCTTAAGCTGCCTGGAGTCAATATATACCTTACAAGTTTTCTTCTGTGCGCAAAGATGTATGCAAATGAGCAAAGATGTAAACAATGACTCCCTTTACATGCATATATCTATGTTCCTGCCCAGTTTATTACTCTTTGCAGAATACAGAATACATTGGAAACCCAGCATTTTATGAAAAAAATATTTACCAGTTGTAAGTGGCAGGCAGGCCACAGGCTTAAGTCTTCAAGATTTAAAGGATCAATATCAGTATCTGGGAAACCGTGCACCTACCCCTCCCCTAATCCATGATGTTGTAATAAGTTGATATGTTAGTGTTACTGTTGAGTTAGGGGAGGAGTAGGTGTGCAGTTGCCCAGATACTGATATTGATTCGATTTAAAATTATTTTTAGTTTGGGTGGCTTATGAAATAATTGTTCTTCTAGTAAAGAGACCCTTGACGCATACCAAAATACATCCAAAGCAATCTTTCTTGACCCAAAGAAGACATACCGAGGGATTCCCTACTTCTTTGGTATTGATCCAGTAAGTTCTTACGTTATGCTACATGTAAATGATTGTTATGGAAGATGATGTTGGTCTAAGACACAGACTGTGGACTAGCCGGACTGCAGACCATGTCAATGACTATGACTGTGATAGAAGACACAGACTACAGTAGAAAAATAATGTGGACTATACCAGGAAAAGAGACGCTATACTAAGACTATGGACTGGCTACAGACAAAAAAGAAAACCTATGTACAGTGTATTAAAGGAGCAGTGTCACAAGGATTTTGCTGTTTTAGGTCAATTCTGTGCTAAAATCATTACTTTGAGGCTTAAATTGTAAACAAAATGCTTCTGAAAAGCTACAACAAAAATATCAAATGAAATTTGTCAGACATGGCTAACCAAAATAAATTTTTTGAGGATTTTTGGAACACGGGGCATCAAAACTTGAAAAACTTGGCCAATTTTTTCAAGTTTCAATCCATTTCCATCCACACCATCTGAAGCGACAGGCAACAGGAAACAGTTTCAGTACCTTCAAATAGATGATGACAATTGATGCGAAGACACCTTCTAGCTATTTATAAAGTTGCCAAATAGCGTGACAATGCCCTTTAAATACAGACCAAAGATAACTTACAAACTGCATGTTCATGACTGTAAGTTCAAAGTACATAAAACCAGGCAAACTGAGATGTAAAGTGTATACTAACACAGGATACTTACAGGATACAGGGTACAGTGAAAACATCTGACAATGTAGACAGTCTGATCCAGTGACTACATTGTATTTGTAGGTGAAATTTGTGGAATCATATTAGCAGCACTGAAAGGTATTACTGGTAGGAGTAATTCATGTCATGTTTTGTCTGTTCTTTGCCTTGAGGTTTGGCAAGAAGCTGTGAACAAGCTCACATTCACCAACTCATTCAAAATGAAGATGTCTATTGTGTTTGGTGTAGCACATATGATGTTTGGTGTTTGCCTGAGTTTCTTTAATCACAGGTGAATGAATTCCTCTACATTTATCAGTAGTATATAGACTCTTTACCACACTAACAGTACAGTACCATTAACTTAGTTCTCCAGGAGCTGTGCTAGCTTATAACTTAACCAACAACGATCACTCTATAATATGACTGTACAGGTAACTTAGAGCTCAATTAAGCATGTCACAATCAAAGCATTATCCATAAGCACTGGCAAAAAGATCACAAAAATCAGAAAGATTGCGTATCAGTGGTCCTGAGTGTGCTAATGATGGTGATGCATTGTTTCAGACATTTCAAGAAGCCCCTTGATATTGTAGCCGAGTTTATACCTCAGGTACGTACATTTGTTGGCATCCAATATTCTGCAGAATCTGTTCAACTGAACATCAAAGCCTTGCCCTGAATGTTGTAATAGTCTTGTGTTTGGTGAAATTTTGCTTGGCTTAGATTTCCACACATTCAAGTAAATCAATGTACCACCTTTGGTTAATTAAACTTTACCAGACTGAAGTTATTAAGAAACCAGTGTCGGACATTAGCACTCGCCCGCTCGCCCAGGCGAGTGTGAAAAGTGTCGGGCGAGTGCAAATTCTCGATCACTCGCCCATTTGGCGAGTGCAATTTTTGTCACCAAGAAATTATTTAAATATCAAAATAATGTTTTTACACTCCATTTTGGCAAGAAAATTCCTAAACATAAACTTACCATTTCTATTTTACAAAGTTTTGTATTCCGAAAGGCAAGTGACATACTACATTCGGCTAAACAATATGGCTTCCCTCTAGTGATAATTACATATAGCATCTACTTGTATAAAGTAATACTGCTGGTCACTATCGAGCCATCGGTGATCGGGTAGATATGGCGCCTAAAATAGAGACCGCTCCTGAGAAGAACAGACTCGTTTGCTCGCAAACTGCAGGGATTTCACGAAGATTCATCAATAAACTGAAAATCTATTTTAAATATAAAGTAAGTGCTTCCATTGTGTTTCCTTGGGATTTAAGGTCTTTAAATAGGATTTTTCATTGAGGAAATAATCCTCGGTCTGCCATAGTGCTTGATGACGTTGCAAGCGAATTGTTTTCCGTACTTTCCCAGCTTTCTGATCATTGCGTGTTCTCCCGTAAACTGATCGCGTGCAAAATAGAAAAATGTAGATATATATTTCAAGAGTCTCCAAAGTAGTCGAAGAGAAAAAAGGAAGGAAAAAGTCCCGAAAGCTACCTGTGATCAGTCCAAGGAATAAAAAGATGACTAAAATGGTTGGAAAAACGCGGGGGTTGGAAGGGGAGGG
>JAHPZR010013197.1:0-27077 GCA_019787425.1 Platygyra sinensis
CCTGATTTATACAATATCGTCCTTTTGTTTTTAGCTTGGATTCTCACTGTTATCTAAGGTCTATTTAACCTAGGTTTGAATATGTATCTTCCGCAACTTTACTGCATTAATTAAAAGCCGTAAGCACATTAGCCATCCACAATCATGAAATTATTAACGGTCCACAAGCTTTGCAGCAAGTACTAGATTGCACACAGAGGGCATATTTTTATGATACTATTAAGTGAGAGTTGTTGTGAGCATCGTTGGAACTAGAATTGTGGTCTACAGCACGGCCAGTTTGCTTTTAACATCGCGGCATACGCATCAGTGTAAACAAAGCGGCCGATATTTTGCTTTTCTTACACGTATCAGTCCCAAATGCAACATTTCACGGCCGATGGATTACTTTGAGTTCCTTACCGTGTATTATGTCTAAGATCTTCATTTATTAGTATCCAAGTTCAAAGCAATTCGTTAAAACATCACTAGTTTACATTTCGAAGGTTTATTTTCAGAATTTGAACTAATTTGCATATATGATCTTTTGCTGCCGACACGGTCACGCTTTCTTTAGTTTCCTGAAAACACGGGGTCATGGCAGCTTAGTTTGTCTTTAAAGTTTTAAATTCGTTACCTCTATATAAAAGACGAGCCTTTCTTAAATTGTTGCTGCTGTGGTAACTTGTAGGATGTAGTAGACTCGATTTCCACCGCTTTCTCGTGTCAGATAAAAGGTCACTGTGTATGTAGCACAATCTTGTCCGCGGCGAGCGTCGGGTTTCCTCCGCGCGAAGCGACTCGAAGAATAGAAGCATTGTTACTGCGATTCATGCAGCAATACTCCAGATAATATTTTCAGAAGCCGCTTTCTCTTGTTTTCATGTCTATTTTACTTTATGAGTGTAGCTATTGTTAAATGAGTGATCGCCATTTGATTTTAAGTGTCCTGATCATTTTGCGATTTAACAACTCGGACTCGTTTGTTTGCTTACATAAATATCCTGGAAATATCCAATTGGATAGACTGAAAGGCTTCAGGATGAACTCTCCGCCTCTTCAGGTTTACAGCTACTGTTCTTAACTGCTTCACAGCTCTGAGATGTCCTAAAGATGTTTTTTGGGGGCTTTGAACACTAATCCCGTCTCCCATAATCACTCTATATTTTCAGTGAGGCATCAGAGTAACACAACCAGTGACGTCACTTCGGTGTTTTGGCCGCGCCAAGATGGCCGCCAATTTTAGGCTCACCTGGTCAACTTCGAACAGCTGAAAAAGCAGTTTTCACTCACCATATGCGCAAAAAAAAAAGTTTGCAGTGTTTCCAAGTAAGGTTCAAACTTTATCATTAAGCAAAAATGTCACATGCGAAAATTTCGTTTCAGTAGCACGTTAAAGTGTCAAGTTTAAATTCATGTTTGGATAAAAAGGAATAGATCACGTGTTCTACAGTTTCTGGTTGTTTTAATTATTATTATACAAGTTTTAGTAACAACAATTTCTCTTCATCTGATTTATTCGACCGCGGAGGCGAGACTGGGTTAGAAGAAAGGACATACCAATTCTAAGTTTAAAATAAGATGTCACAATATTAATCGTCCAGATTTACAAATTTTCACGTACTGCATTAAAAACAAAAGCAAGCAGTTGTGAAAGTCAATCACATCTCCTTCACATTGTTTTACAGGTTAATCAGACAAAATTTCTCATTGGAATCCTCACCGAGAGATGGTATGACATCCTCGTGCTGTTCGTGGCGCAATGTACTCTGGTAAAAGTGGCGCAGTGCACACTGGTTAAATGACGGTTTTAACCAGAGTGTTAAATACGGCATTTAACCAGAGTGCATTGTGGCAATGTATTCTGGTAAAAAGTGATGAATTCGAGAATTCATACTCCCTTTTATATATTCTATTTAAATCCTGATTATATTGCTGCTCCCTCGCTACGCTCGCTCCCGCAGCAATAAATACTTCCCTTGAGATGGTCAAACCAGGTGGACAAAATCATCCCTAAAGCCAGTCAATAATAATTAAGCACTTAATAACTGGCCCCTCGGGAAACAGTGAGTTTTGTTTCCTGGAGACCCTCAATGTTCCCCGATTGAGGCGAAGCCGAGGGAAACATTGAGGTCCCGGGGAAACAAAACTCACTGTTTCCCAAGGGGCAAGTCATCAAGTGTTTATTATTGACTGGCTGTAGGGATGATTTTGTGCATACCCTGGCTGCGCTCACAATATTGAGTGGCTGCCAAAAACCAACCTGTCCTATCTAAAAATCATGATAACAGTCTCTTTCTTTACAGCTAACAAAAAAATATAGACAGTACTTAAGTTCCTTTGCCTTCTAATGCTTACCTCAAGCATTCTGAGTTTGATTTGATCAGGAACAGCATATTTTGTTGTAAATTACACAAATACATTGTACTTTCCTACCTGGCGACTGGGATCGAAGAGCGAGTTGACGAATGTGGGCGAGCCATTTTTGGCGCCAAACTAAAAGCTTGGAGAACAAAACGTTCATATTTTTCCCTTTTGTTAATCTGCATGATATGTTTTTGCGACTATAAATCCCTTTTCTTGAATAATGAATGCCATCTCTAATGAGAAACTTGCTACTTTAATGGCTTTTTAACATCAGGCTGACTGGTACACAAATTTCCCGCGGTTTCAAGGTGCACAACCTGATCATGTGTGAGTCTAAAGTTCAAGCTGTTGTTTCCCTAGGGAGTTAGTGAGTTTTATTTGCCCTTGGGAGTTAGTGAGTTTTAACCCACAGTATGTGACGCGTTCTCCTCCAATCGGAAAACCTATTTAAGTCAGGAGGTATAACAATAATTATAATAATAATGATAATGATAATGATAACGATAATGATAATGATAATGATAATGATAATGATAATGATAATGATAATGATAATGATAATGATAATGATAATGATAATGATAATGATAATGATAATAATAATAATAATAATAATAATATGTAAGACTTTATAGCACCCATGCTAGAGTTCACAGCGCTGTAAGATTATTTCCCTGGTACCCACTCCTGAATGAAACTCCTACTACAGTGTACATTAAATATTAGACATACTAACAATTTAATACTATTCACCAGACTACTGATGTGAACCTTCAAAAATCAAAATCCCCCTCTCACAAACTGCATGACCTGCAAATAACTGCCCACAAATAATGGTCTGATCATGTGTGATAACCGTTAATCGTGGATGTGAAACTTACTTCTGAGGTTGCACTTCAATCCTGCTTGACCACTCCCAAATCCAGTCTGTGTTCTGCTCTTGAGGAAGAATTGCATCACCCTTCAAACAACAACAGAATTTTGTTAATTAAGGAGAAAGCACAATATGATTGTGTGATATAAATTTAAAACAGTCAATATAAATTTTATCACTGGCAAGGATCACCCCTTAGCATGCTTACATGAAGTGACTGATCAAAAGTTCCACACTCCCTAACTATCCTGTTAGACTTCTGTGTAGACCAGACGAGAGAAATTGTATTTTCACACCACAGAACAATGTAAGAGTAGATCTAAAGCCTGATCTAAAGCATCAATATACGCAAGCTAGCTCTTAATATCATTCCCACTTATATTGTGCTCTAACTGGTTTGGCATTGTCTCTCAACAAGGGCTCTAATATTGAATTTCCGTTTACTAAATGAAGGAAAATACGAATATTGCCAGTATCTTCATTATCCTCACGTCTGTAAAGATCAAAGGATCTTTGTAAACAAGTTGTTATCACCATTGTTGTTGGTTAGACAGTCTTGAGAAGGCGGGAAAGAATCAGCTACTACATTTATATGACATGAAAGCTACAATAGCCAGCTGAATAGGAAATTTTCCTGTTCCTGACCAGATTTACTCTCGCTGATTCGGAAAGAGTAAAAATCATTCACATCAAAATGGCGTACGGTAAATAGCTATTAACAAGGAAACATTTATCAGTAGGATCATGTTGAAGTATGTTTTGGATTGTAGCACGAGCTCAAAAGTTTCACGCAAGAGCACGCAAGGAAAGTATATATTAATTTACGTAAGATATTGCGATTCACAGTTAATTTTAATCCTTTACACACACAGAACACTTTGGGTATCTTGAACAAAATAAATCGATCCTTTAGTGCACAAAGCTCTTTGATGGAAAGATCGCGAGCCACAGACGAAAAAATTCTGTACGTGTTAAACGAAGCTACAATAGCGTCACAACAAGCAAGTAAGCTTTATTACCGTTCGAAGAAGACCAGGCGGACTCGGTGGACTTGGTGAGCCAGAAAGGCTTTTCTCGCCACTAAATAAAAAAGACAAAATGAGCTTGAGTATCCTAAAACAAATAGGCTTAAAATTAACCCTACCGTCAAAACGTTATGAATGATAATCGGACCACAGCCCAGTTCGTAACCCCGGCGCCGTCACCTAACCCACCTAGAACTTTGTTTTGACTGTTCTTCGACAGCTTCGGCGAGTAAATCTTCCATCGCACCATCTTCTGAAATGACTGGAGAATGCTGAGCCCCACTGCCGTTTCTGAACGAGCCATCCAGCTTTACCCAAGAGCCTGTGAAAGGATAAAGAGAGCACTATTACAGAAGACAATCGAACGGCCGCCATTGGTGTTGTGGATAATAATTTTTTGACGCTGTGTAATTTGCGTTCGAGAGCGCGCCTCGTTCGTTTGCGAAACTTACCATTCAAGGACTCGATAGAACTATGACTACCTCCATTTATCGTATTCGCCATTTGTGTATTGACTTAAACGAGAAACGCTTGAACGCAATAGATGGCATATACGAAAGATGTCGATGAGGAAAATTCCTTTATTTTGATCAATTCTTTGGACCCTTGTTAATGTTTACATTCACTAGTTAACCAATCAGAACCTGAAACGTTTCTCACGTGCTAAGGCTAGCAACGGAAGTGACATACTTCAAAACATTCTCCAAGTGCAGACCGGAAACGCGCAATGCACAGTGTCAGTAAGACATATTTGAATCCCTGACCTAAACATGCCAAGGCCAAATGCAAAATTCTTTTTAAATAGTCCCTGTTTTGATAGCATTTCATATCCTAGCATTTCATATCATTAAGTGATTCGGCTCTACTTATTAGACCAAATGACTAATTCCGATTATTAGTTTCCAAAGGAAATGGAAAAAATCCTGTCGTTTATGAATGCATGATTTTTACAGCATTGTTGTCATCTTGGAATTCCCTTGTTATAAGTTCTTGAGCCTCAATTCTTGAGCCTCAAAGCGATGGCCGGATTCTACATTTTCGGTCTTTGAAACCTGGGGGCCTGGAACTGAATACCAACTGGAAGCTTTTCAAGAGGGAGGGGTGACGACAAAAATTTTACAACCCCTTATATTGATCTGAGCTAATTATATTTATAGTTTATTTTACAGCAGATACTTATATTTGTAGAATTATGTGGATAGAATGACCAGATAGAATGACAAATTAATTCTAAGACAAAAAAAAAACTTTTTCAATGGAATAACATTGGTTGCCTAGCCCTACCCTACTAAAATAACGATTCTGATCTGCTGGTGAGTTCTTTTTCCCGAGCGTGACAAAATTATTTATGTGTGTTGAGGTAGCTATCAACTCACAATTGCCCAGGAAATATCTCTTTTCTTTCAAACTGAAAAGGTTTGTGCCACAAGCGACACTGAAATTGCACGAGGAATGAAGAGTCTGATGGAATTTAACGCACAAATGCTCCAGTGAGCGGCACTGTGCGACATGTTTACTCGTTGTCATGAAACGAAGCACGAAGACGTGAACTCAGTCCTCAAGAATGCGTGTTAAATTCAAGTATGGATGAGTAAACTTTAACGAACACTACAGCAACGCAAATGTAAGAATTCCAAGGGACAAAATAACTGTAAATTGAAAATGAGTAGAAGTCAATCTTGGAAGAACCTTGGGCCTGAAGGTGAGAAAGCGGTTGATCTCAGGCGAGCGAGTTCACAACCACTGTATTCACCACAAACCATGGCAAGTGAGTCGAATTTCGCGGCTTCAAATGCATCTTATAAGTCAAGCATGGAGGATATGCGAAGAAGAATTGTTCACCTTAACAAGGAATTGGAACAGGAGAGACAACACTCTAAGAATCTCAAGAGAGACAAGGCGTTAGAGATCAGGCAAGTTCGGGATGAAGAGCAGAAGAGAGCATCAGCGATACAGGCGGATTTGAGGTCAAAACTACACAAGGAAAAGATGAATGAACTGACATCGTTGAAAGAACAGTTGCACAAGGAAAAAGAGAAGGAGATTATGCAGTTAATAAGACAAAAGGATGAAATCTTAAGAAGTGCTCAACAGGCTTGGGCAAAGGAGAAAGACGACCTGAAATCGAAGGTCCGAAACGAACTTCGAAGCGAAGCCCGCGAGGACACGAAACGAGAATTTGAAAAGGAGCGCGGGAGATTAGAACAGGAGATCGTGGATCTTGATCGACAGAAACGGGAGCTAGAAGAAACATTAAAACTTGTTCAAGGTGCTGATAAAAGAAAAATCGACGATATTCGAAGAATACATCACGAACACGAAGCAGAAATTGAGAAATTTAAAAGAAACTCGTGGCAAGAGAGCAGACAACAGGTGATGTAGATTTCACAGTGCAGATTGTATCTTGTTTTTATCTCGGTCATCTCATTAACAGGGTGTTGATTAAATAAGCTGTTGCCCCATTAAGCCCTACAAATTGAATTTACGATATCTAGTCACTGCGTGAAGCGACTTAACCACATCTTGCTGATCAACTTGAGATCTGTAGTTTTAGGTCGACTGTAAACTACCATAACTTTAATAGAGGTCAAGTTGTTTGAATAGTGTCGCTCTATATTGGTTTTATTGATGTGTTTGAAATTGGTTGGGGGTTAAAACCAAAATCCTTTGGAAAGTATGTGACAAAACTGGATTTTCCTGCAGGATAGGGTGGGTGGGGGCTGAAACCAAAAATCCTGTCTTGAGAGGGGTATGGATATTTTCTAGAGGAACAATGTCATAACGATAGATCGTTTTCAATTTAGCAGGAGGTATGTAGAAATAGCCCATAATATATCACTGACTGAAGAAAAAATGCAAGGGAAACGCCTTTGAGTTCAAAATAACAGCGAATTCAAAAATAACTGAGTTTGAATTAGCCAGGTCTAACTATAGTTGCCGTACTCAGAAGAAAGGAGCTGTCATTGTTTAGACAGCTGGAGTGCAAGGTGTATATGACAGAATCATTAGAGTAATTATACAGTACTGGACAGCTACTGAAAAGCTAACCAGAACCCTTTATGGAAGAGGCGATTTGAAACAATCAGGAGCTATTGTCATTCACACTAAGTTATAAAATGAGGTACTCAGAGTTTTTGAATTTAACTGAATGGTTTAAAATATAATGCATGTATTTTACAACTATAATATATTATAGTCTTATAAGTAGTGGTGAAAGTGTTTTTAATGTGTGTTTATTCTCAGTTTTAAGAGCCTACATATTGTAAATATCTGAATGAACGTATTTGAATTTCCTGAATTCTCAAGTCCTTAAATTCTCATCTATTGCCTACAAGTGGTTTTCCTCTGTGTTTTTTTACTGTCATTTTAATGCAGACATCTTGTATTCCTGATTTCTTTTCCACTGTCAGTAGTTATTTTTATTACTAATTTAATGCTTCATGCAGTGGCAGATCCAGGTCTACCTTGAGCTAGGGGGAGGGGGCAGGGGGTGAGTGGTTTTGCTTGCCCTGCTGGCTTTTCTTCATTCTGTGATTTCTTAATTTTTTACCCAAAATAGGGGGGAGGGGGGTCCCCCCAGGCCCTTCCCCTACATCCACCACTTTCATGTAGTACAGACATCAGTGGTCATCTTGGGAAGTAACACATTACCTATTTTTTTGCAGATGGCTGAAATTCGTCAGTTGCTTAACATTATTGAGCAGCTTGAAAAGAAACTTGGTTTAGAAGCTGGGCACTCAATGAGATTGCGTCTGGAGAAAGACAGTTTACATGACATGCTAAAAAAATCATCAACATTTGATGCTTGGGATAGAATGATGTCATCTGGAAAGAGTGACTCAGGCCAGGCAACTCCAACAGGGACTCTTGTAAGGACATTTTGTCCCTCAGTTCTTTTAAATTCCCATTTTTTTAGGGGGGGGGGCAGGGTGGGGAGAGGAAAGAAGGCACAAGAAACAAGTCTGCTATATGTGTTTTTGTTGTTGGAGAGAGGCAGAGGAGAGTATTTGCTTTTACATACTCTGTTGTTTTTTGGTGATCAGGCTCTTCTTTCCCACGAAATATATGAGAATACGTTTTTCAATCAGTGACTTTTTTCAAAGGTGTCTCGTGCTTAGCAAGACTCTGTCAGATTTTGTTTTGGAGCTCATTTGGTTACAGACCAAAATGTTTTTATTTTAAGGAGCTAACTTGTGTGTAAATAAATATATAACTTTGATATACAATAAATGTAAGCTTCTATGAGAAATAAAAGTATTACGAGAACTATTAGCATTTCATTATAATTAGTACCCGATGAAGTTGCAAGAAGTTTATGTTAACAAGTTAGGAAGTCCAATAAAGTTAATTAATAAAACATCAAGAGAACTGTTTGTTAACAACAGAAAAACCACAAGATATGAACATAAATTTATTTTAATGTATGCAAACAAAAGCTTTTGCCAAGAACTGTAATCACCTAAAATAAAACACTACTTAGTATCAGACAGTGTGTTAATTGTGGTATAAATCTTGAAAAATGGTAAGTGTATGGCTATGTGGGAATTTTTCTTCCTGTCAATAGTAATTATAACATATTTGTAGTCATTGTTTTGACTTGTAGCTTTCAAATATGGAATTGAAATATTTGTGCTAACATCAATTTTCTTAAGTTTGTGCCAAACTGACTGGTATTTTTTCCATAGGATTCAAAAGGCGGCAGTCAAGAATTAAGGATGCTGCAGAGAAAGAATGTGGAGCTCAGTTCTTTGGTTCGGAAGCTGGATGAAAAGAATCAACAGCTGGCAACAAGAAATGCAGAACTGGTATGTTTGAAATACCAGTCTAAAATATGTGTGGTCATGTGTGAAGGACCTGCTATGAGTAACATTTTTGCTTACATGTAAAAATTATAAACCCTGCAACCTATCAAGAAAGACCCCCTTAAATTATAAGATTTGTTATTAATTTTAGGCACCACAGTCAGCTTCAAAATGGTGGAAATATGGACAAATTTAACCCTATGTACAATATTATATTTTGTAAAAAAATTAGTATACATAATTTTGTAGCTCAGTGAAAAAAGTCTTAAATGAGACTGAAACTAGCCATTAAAACTGGGCAGGAATTGAAAACTAAAAGGTGTTTTTAGACACAAGAAATTCCCAGAAACTTAGTTCATAACAAGCAAAGTAACGAATCACAGTCATTTTTATGATATTGTGCTTAATGCATGAATGGAAGTGATATTCACTCAGTACGCTGTTAGAAAAATGTGTTACTATATTATAGTATGATGCATGAACTTCAAGGCAGTTAATATGTCCTTTTGAAGGAGTCAGAGGTATTGGAAATGAGAAGATTGAAATCCTTAATCACACATTAAAACTCATTGGGAGTCTTTGTTTGTGTGTGTTCTATTTTTAGCTGACTAGAATTCCATTTTCATCCTAACTTGCTTGCAAAACTAGAAGTAGAGTTAAAAAAATGTGGACAAAAAAGAATGTTATAAAATTAATACATCCATTTTATGGATGTTAATATGTTGAAGGCATAAAAAGACAAATCATTAAATAAATAAATATTGCACTGTGAATAAATAAATATGGACAGAAATTGCCATGTCCTTGAAATATATATCAGGTTGCAGCATTTTGTAGTGTCTGATGTTTTGAAAAAAAAAACTTTCATTACTAAGCCTAGCCTTAGTTACCTTAGTTTGTGAGACTGAGAAATTGAGCCCATAACATGACTGTGTTCTTGTAATACTTAATCTCCTTATCCTTCAATAGCTGGCTGAGTTAGAAAAACTTGAAAAGGACAGCAGAGATAAGAACAGGAAGCTGGAGAGAAAGAATGGGGATTTATCACAAACCAACAAGAGGCTTGAAAGCAGGAATAAAATGTTACTGGATGAAGTCAATTCTCTGGTGAGATTTTAATAATGTTTTAGTCTTGCATATGTTGCAGTTAATTTTTGGTTTCAGTTAATTTTATAATTTTACTAGTTAGTTTTTTTTAACTAGGTGATTTTATTTTTAACTAGATAGTTTTCTTCTAACTACTAGTGATTTTTCCACTTTTTTTTTTGTTTTGGGAGGAGGAGGGGGGGTGTTTCTCAAAAAGAGTAACACACTCACCACCAGCCCTAACCCTATTGACCCCCCTATCCCTAACCCTAACCCTATTGACCCCCCCTAACCCTATCCCTATTGACCCCCTAACCCTATCCCTAGACCTAGGCCCCCCAGTTTTTTTATTAATTTGCACCCACTTGGATTTGAACTCCAAACCTCTGACTTTGAAGTCCATCTTCATCTCCACTATGCCACACAACCAATCGTTGCAAATTTGCTCATATTTGTTGGTCTAATAAGTTATTGGTCCCAGACTCACCCTTCCCCTTTGACACAAATTGAAAAATATGAACCAGTTCAAAATAAAATCGCCTAGTTAGAAAAAAACTAATTGGTTAAAAATAAAATTACCTGGTTAGAAAAAAACTAACCAGTTAAAAGTAAAATCACCTACATTGTAGTTAAAAATAACTAACTGGTTAAATTATAAAATTAACTGAAACCAAAAATTAACTGCAACACATATATCATCTTCCATCCTTTACCCCCTTTCACCCCCCTGCAACCCTTCCACACACCCCTCCACCCCTCTCCACCCCCTGCATCCCCCCCACCCTCTTCCACCTCGCAACCCTAGGTCATCAATCAGAAATCTGATAAACACAGTTTTGATTTTGAATTATTATTTACACAGAAAAAAAGCTTAACGGGAAGAAAGGATAACTCTGTAAAACCAAGAGGGAAGGCTACCAAGGAGGTAAATCTTAATTCATTTCTGTCACTGAATTTAATTTTGTTGTACCTGAATCACAATTAACCAATCACAAGCCTTATCTAGTGTCCTGATATCCTTGACACTATCATGTCAGTGTCCTCATAGGGCAATGCCTGATTTTTGGCTTAACTTGAGTATGGTAAATGAGCTGGATAACTGCCAACAAAGCATCTAAAAAGGTAAAAGAATATATTTATTTACTGACTGTGTGTAAACCAATTTTTAGGTGTAACTGTGACCTCTGCGCTACCGTTACATTGCTTTCAATTTATTACTGATTGAGCTGTCAAGCCAACATGGAGCTGCTCATGTTAACTTACAATTACACCATCCCATATGCCAAAGAATGTTATGCAGGAAAAAATATTTTTTAAAGAAAAAAGCCCCTGCTAATTATGGCAATTATCTCAGTACATGGATTGAAGATAAAAAGAAAAACGTAAACAGGGCAATGTCTTTCCTATAGCAGGATGATGTTGGCAACCTAAAGGCCCAGATGAGAGAACAAACCAGAACCATTGCTGATCTAAAACAAAGCTTGATGGTTAGTGATTTGGTAGCAGTTAGAGTACTTAATGAATGATGAAACTCAATAATCACCATATCTTGAAATTTCCCTTGATTTAGAAAGGGAAAAAAACTTCTGCTCGTCTGCCCGTCTGAGACAAGTACTCTCTTATCTCGGACGAGTGGATTTACGAAAGCACTTGTCCTATGGAACGAGTAGAGTTAACCTAAAAAAAAGATGTTCTTTTCTACTGAGGTCCGAGTTCCTAAGCATTTTGGACTTTGTAAACTAACCCGAGTTTCGCGAAGTTTGGGTTCTTTTCATGGCAACTTACTCATTCGTTTTCACCTTTGTTAGCTTTTGTTTTCTGAGAATACAGGGTTCGAAATTAACTTTTTCGTTCGGGAGCCAGCTGGCGACTATCAGAAAAATTTTGGTCGCCAAGTTATTTTATATATAACTTACACAAAAACACGATCTTATGCGTTACTTTGCATGCAAAAAATGTCACAATTGAAGAGCGAAAACAATTTGAAACAATACGAGTAACACCTATTTTTTAAGGTGGTCTTATACTCTGACATTTAAATATTTCCCCCCAAAAATCATTTTTTCGGAACATGAAGATTCACCATCCTTGACCAATTGTTAATCGTATTTTGAAACGATTTTGCTGTAATTACTCCTTGATGTACGTTTAAATTAAGAAATTCGTACACTGACAGCTATATTTCAACATAGCAACACCCATAGCAACCATTGTTTACAGTCTAAAAGTACTCACAAAATGTATTCAATCTAGTACATTTTAATGATACTTTACAGAAAAGCTTTAGAGATGTGTACTTATGAGAATTTTGCATAATGGTCCCCAACATTGTTTCCTGTGTCATCTTGTACGCTCCTTATACTTGTTTAACATTTCTATGACTGGTGTGTATTGGCGTATTCAATGAAACATTCATGTAAAACCTTTCGACATACCCCCTCCCCTTTCCTTTAACCCCCCTTCCGGTTCACAGGGCCAATTTGGGTTCTCAGAGACCGAAGAAAAAACTTTAAAACCATATTTCTCAAAATGACCAAACAAACCGATCACCAATATTTCACGCACGATATCTTTACAGGGTTTTAACCGAATGTTGTCAAATTTTCAACATTGGTAAAGGACACAGTTATCTAGGAGGCAAACCTCAAAAATTTGCATTTTATGAAATTCTATCCCTGTTATTCAGTTAATACAGTTAATATTAGTTAATATTAGAAAACTTTTTCCAAAGTGCACGAGATAAAATCCCTCAAAACACTGCTTTCTGAGGTTTGGCTCCTGGACAACCTGCTTGTGGACAGCTTGAACTGAATTTCATGCTTCTCGAACCATCCATAAGTTATCGTTTTACAAACGCCTGTCATTTTTAGTGCAGAGTGCACTATTGGGATGGTTTGGGGGTTGACGCCGCTAACGCACTATGGCAATAAGGCCATAAGGCACTATGGCAATAAGGTGTAAACTTTAATGTTTGTTTAATTAATTAATTTCAATTAATTAATTAGTCTTGTTTTGAGCGGGTGGGGTAGGTACCTTTGATCGCTACGTAAAACGTACCATACTTACATAAGTTTTTTCGTAACATCAGAAAACTATATACGGTTCCAATATTCTCTTGTTATCCTTGTGGTACTATTCTCTTAAGAACAAAAGCGATTTACACGAAGCGCATGCGCAGATGCGCAGATTGATTAGCGTTAGTGTTAACTACATGTTTAGTGCTTTTCCTTGCGGTTGAACACAGTATGCAAGATTCATGCGCTCTAGCATTGTCAGCATGATACAATCCGTTTTCGAGTTCAGATTCACGCGTGCGATACCACACTCTCGTCTTAACGGCCAATAGCAGTCATATTTCGGGTAATATCAGTTCCCCCTTTTAGTGCAAAGAACGCTTTTGTGACAGCGTATCTTTTGGAATCATCCCTTGCTCGGTTCAAAAATGCCGTGTGCTGTTTTCAAACTACTTCGTGTTTGCTAAGCTTTAAACAGGGAAACGAATGGATCTTCTCAGTCGCTTGTTTATTTTCTCTCCTATGAAAGAGAACAAGAAGTTCACAAATGTATTTACCCGAAACACTTCCGAGTTAACGGCATCAAATATTACTGTAGACACTGTGGCACTCATGCACGGAAACCGCAAATAAATTTAGTCAGTCTTTGAGGGGGCGCATTCACCTATGTAGGACATAATATCGGTCAAGTTGAACCGCTTCTCGGTTGTATAAATCGATATCGTTGTGTATTTTGAACTGGTTTACTGTTAACACCATCGGTGGCAACCTAATAAGATCGTGCTATTCCGAGACACGACGTGACTATTTGATAATTAAATTAGTAATTGTTTATCGTATATTAAAGACTTATGCGCTCGTGGGTTCAAATCTCATCTGGGACTCGGATTTTTTCCGAGCTCTCCATAAATTCAATAATTGTTTATCAATGATATGAAAATTTGCCTCTTGATTGAAACAAAATCATTCCTCTTCCAATTTTTTCATAAGTAAATAACATTATTTCATTTTTCTCAGGAAAAAAGTGAGCATATCTTCTTTGTATGTTTTTGAGTAAACAAGGGTATCATGTTACAAACTTTGCGAGAAAAACAAAAGTATCAAGTTACAAACGTTGACGTTGAAAAACTAAAAGTATCACCTTTGCTAGTTCAACGTATTAATGAATTTAGAATGAACGAAATTCCATGTAAAACACCACAGTAAAATTTAAAACCGTCTTGACAAACAGTAATTGTAAGTTATTTTTGGGCCTTAAACTAACAAGTTACATACAGGCAGCTGATGACTCAAAACGTACTGACAGTCCTGCATAACACTCTGCACTATCTGAGATTGTCTCGCTAGTTATTCATTAACTATTGGGGCATGTGACCTGGAAATGCTCATTTTTGAAGTCAGAGTGCAAAGTCCTTTAACGTGGTGCCAAAACTGTTCCACAGAGCGTTTTTGCAAAAAACATATTTTTTTTTTTGTATAAGACCCCCGTAAGCTACCGTTGTTCTCAGGTGATATATATGTCTCTAGTCCGAAGGTGATGGTTGTCTCTATAGTCATTTTAAATGAAGCGAAGCATGAAATGTGGTCATTATTGTAAGACAAACACGGGTCTTTGCGTATTAATTTTTCCCTTTGCTACTTCAATTCTTTGAACTGCCGTTCTTTATTTTCGACCACCTTTTCTCAACGCCTTTTGCTACTGACAAATGCCATACTTGGCCCAGGCCCCTACACAACCACATTGCTCGTACTAGTCTCCGACCGGGATAAGAAGCCGCTGAAACAATATGGCGAGCCGTATTATGCACTAGTCATTTGTTTCCTCCGCCCCCACCCCCGCGACATGCGGGGACTTTGTTGGGTAATAGCGGGGGAATAACCGCAGCTTTGCGATGATTTTATGCCCAGACCCCAAGGGACTTTACCTCAAATTTGTTTGACCTAAAATATTCCGGGAAACCCCGGGAAAATTTTCAAAAACAAAGCGCTCACGAGTAGACTGTGTGCAAAGGATTCTGGGTGCATTCCTCACAAGCAGCGATCCAACATGACCAGAGAGGATAGCGTGACGAAGTAAGTGTCAACAATCCTTTTATATCCTTATGTAAATGAATGCAAATAGCACACAAACAATAAAACTGACAATAAAACGCATGTTGGAAAACAAAATTATTTAACTTTAACATGTTTAACTTGACGTTTCGTATGTTTCTACATACATCTTCAGAAGTGACCGTTAGTAATACAAGTAGCAACTAAGTTTAAATTTTAGATAAGTAACTAAGTAACAATAACAATGACAAAAGCTGAGCACAAAAAATATTTGCATACAAAAGATGCAAACTAATAGAGGTAAAGCTTTTCGCTGCTTACATTATCGTTTAGGGTCGGTTTGAGTTCTTGAATTAGAAGAGTCTCCTTTATCTTGCAGTGGATATCAGAGCGACCTTTTGCTAATATTTCGAAGTGGTCCCATTTTAAGTTGTGACCAGTTGACGTGACGTGGTCTGCGATAGCAGATGCATGACAGGCACTAGTGATCCCTTTAAAATGTTCAGTTTTCCTGTCATGCAATCTACGTTTTGTTTTGCCGATGTAAAAATCCTGGCAGTCCCAACAACTAGCCTTATAAACAACTTTTGACATTTGAGAACAGTTAATCGCATCAAGTCCTTTTTTTCCCTACAAAGATAAGATTAACCGTTCTCAAATGTCAAAAGTTGTTTATAAGGCTAGTTGTTGGGACTGCCAGGATTTTTTCATTGGCAAAACAAAACGTAGATTGCATGACAGGAAAACTGAACATTTTAAAGGGATCACTAGTGCCTGTCATGCATCTGCTATCGCAGACCACATCACGTCAACTGGTC
Organism: Platygyra sinensis; assembly: GCA_019787425.1. NCBI lineage: Eukaryota > Metazoa > Cnidaria > Anthozoa > Scleractinia > Merulinidae > Platygyra > Platygyra sinensis. Next base: position 16,018 of record JAHPZR010013197.1, read on the forward strand.
ACAACTTAAAATGGGACCACTTCGAAATATTAGCAAAAGGTCGCTCTGATATCCACTGCAAGATAAAGGAGACTCTTCTAATTCAAGAACTCAAACCGACCCTAAACGATAATGTAAGCAGCGAAAAGCTTTACCTCTATTAGTTTGCATCTTTTGTATGCAAATATTTTTTGTGCTCAGCTTTTGTCATTGTTATTGTTACCTAGTTACTTATCTAAAATTTAAACTTAGTTGCTACAATGTACTTGTATTACTAACGGTCACTTCTGAAGATGTATGTAGAAACATGCGAAACGTCAAGTTAAAGTTAAATAATTTTGTTTTCCAACATGCGTTTTATTGTCATGTTTGTAACTGCAGTTTGTGTGCTATTTCTCATTAAGCTACGATGGCCAAAGAAAAAGAATTTTTATAAATGAATGCATCCATTGATGTTGAGAACCTTGCCCCGTTCCCTAGGGTTTTAGAACAACGAAAGCTACACTAAGACCATCAGTAGAGTAGAATTTATTTAGTCGCTTGGTTCGCTTTGTATTCACTTGTTACAAGAGTTGTGCAAGAGCTACTCTCTTCACATTGATTTTAGGCTAGTACATTATTAGATATGATTGGTTGTCGCTAGGTGATAATCAGAAAAAAGTCAATCAATTCTTGTAGCTAAAGTGTTCATTGTCTCATGAAATCTAAACTGAATTTAAACATCTGTCACTGTGCTGTCACAACCATGAAGTCTCCGACATTGATAAGCCTGATGGCATTTAAAAGAAAACACTCTGACTTTGACCTTTATCCAGAGACTGTACACAATACAACAAATACACTTTTTGGAAGAATTAATCATTATATCTTCTCAGCCTAGCTTTTTTTGCAAGACTTAAGTTTCTAAACATTTATGAAAGAGCAAATTCTGAATTTCTCGTCATGTGTACGTTCTACCAATGCACTTTCTTTGTCCCTTTTTGCTTTAGAATCTCAAATTCCTTTTAAATCCCCGTAAAGTAGCAATGTTGTTGCCAATTGAAATTTGCTATCTTGAATTTATCTTCTTAAGAATTTTGCAATCACAATTTCCTAAATCTTACCTCCTTACTAAAAGTGCTTAAAACAAAATGTAGTACAATTATGCCCTGTATTGTGACAGCCACCCATGTGGCCAGGTTTCTCTCGACAAAAACGAGTTCAAGAGTGGGTACCAAACAACTGTGTTTGTTGCTGGCATGGCTCGTGATTTTCAAGTCTTCTCTCAGCTTATTGGTTATTCTCCCACACTATTTGTCTGATCAAAAAGCTATACTCGAAACAACCTCAGTGGTAAGTATTTTAAGCTGGTTGAAACATTACTAATAGTTGTTGTTACTCAAAATGTATTTAGCGCAGAAATAGACAATCCTTTCTTTTTTACAAGGTCTTTCAGCTAGCCCCGGGGGTGGTGGCTTTGCAAAGAAATTCTGCCCTGGTGGGTGGTGGAATTCCCCATAGTTAGCCTCGCTTGTTTGCAAATTCCCCCGCTATGTCACGGGGGTGGGGTAGCGGGGGAAACAAATGACTAGTGCGTAACCGTAGTATCGACATGTCCAAATACATTCAATTTTTTCGATTCTCTAGTAATATTCAGACATTATTTTATTGGGAACGGAAAGGTGAGATTTAAAAACAAAAGTTGTGTCGTGGTTTTCTTTAGTTATCCGACAAAACAAGAGTCGCCAGTGCGTAATTTTTGGTCGCATTGGCAACCAGTGAGTCGCAATTTCGAACCCTGGAATATCTGGTTCTGTTGTTTCGGTAAAGACTGGGATCCATATTCTATATTTGGAAATGACGTCCTCGTTTGAGACAAGGCTTCATGAACACTTGAACGAAGTGATTACCATTGTGGCAAGTTTTTTGATCACTAAAGAAGTAATAAAACCTCTTAATGCCTTTGCAGTCAGACTAATAGCGTAATTCAAGGACTGCACTCGAAGCGATCTCTTTGCCGAAGGACTCGCTAAAGGAAGATGCTTTGAAACTTTCACTGTCACATGACCTACCTAAAAAAGGCGCGAAATATGTCTCATCTTAGATCCCAGTTTTAATGCCTCACAGATGTGCTTCATTTTCTCAAGTCGCGTATTCATAGATGTTAGTGATCCTCGATGTGTCCCATATCAAATAGTGTTGTATTAAACAGTGCAAAGAACAACAGAAACTGAAATAACTGTTACAAAAAAACACTCCAGATTATACAGTTTCTACGTTTTTTAATGATATTTTGTTATTCACTTTTAATTAATAAATTTGTTTGGACAAGTGAAATTAACTTGCGGACAACCAAAATCTGAATGTTACTTGTCCAATGGACAAGTGGAATAAAAAAAAAGTTTTTTGCCCTGATTTAGATTTGCACAAATTTAATTGCTCTTACATTATTATAAATTTATTGCAAATACCTTGAAAAAAGTGTTAAATTAATGTGTTGTTTCAGAACCTCTTGGAAATTCCAGTTTTAGTTCATACTTTCCTTTAGAAATTTCCAATTGACTTTGAGAACCCCTCCCCTTAGCTTGTAATTTTCATTGTAACTCTCCTTTGGGTGGGTATGGATATTATATTTCAGGAACCACTAAATTGTCATACTTTTTTTCATTGTTAATTTTGCTTATCTCTTGCAGGAAAAAGACAGAAGGATTGAACTTTTGAGAGGGAGAAAGAAAAATAGCAAACGGCAACCAGTAAGTCATGCATGAAGTTGATCACAGACATTTTGTCTGGTTACCGATGCTGACACTAAGCTTACTGGAAACTTTTTTTTCATTTTAAGGCCAGCCTCACTTCACTATCAGCAGAGTTTCTTCCAGCGACTGATGATGATGTGATGTCTAATCATTCCGACTTTAGTGAAGCTTCAGAAATGGTTAGTTCAGTTTTATGTTGTTGCGTTCTGGCCACTTGTAAGTTTATTATAATTGGAATCATGAGATATTATGTAGCAAACTTTGGAACAAGTTGCAGTCAGTAAGTTCTGTTATTTCATTGATTATGCTTCCCTTTCACTTGTGACATTTAGTGTCAGTTTCTGTGATCATTCCACTGGCCACTTAGTGTATGAAACACAAACAGTGAAAGGCCAATAAATTTTCTCACCTCACTGCCTTATGACTGCAGCCTACATTTTCAAGTTTACATTGAGAAAATTAATATATGTAGCTGTCATTACCTATAATGTCAGTTAGAACTGTTTCATTCTTACTCAAACAAAAGCAATGTCATTTGCCCTTTTGTTGAAGTCAAACACATTTATTACTCAAAGCCATCTTTTGGAATTGGTATCCACCTTAGCCATTTTAGTGCCTACAATATTTAGCCTCAGGTTAGATGTGAGCTCCAGTGTTGCTATGAATGTCGTGCAGGTGTTAATGTTAGTTGTAATTAGATTTAAATGATAGCAACTCATAATAATTATGCAATTGGTGAGTAAATAAATGTAAACATTAGCATTCCAAGTGAGCAATAAACTGTAACAAGTACACCACAACAGAAAAATTGGCTTATTTGCATAAAAAACTTCAAGGTTGACTTCAAATGTTGTGATGGCTTCCTGAGGTATCTATACTTTCATTTGTATTGTGTTTTGTACAAGCTAATTCCTTTAAATACATGCATGTTGCTATAGAATCTTTAAGCTGTTCAAAAAGAAAGAATTTGTGGCATCAAGAAAACAGGTCATTCCTTTGTCTGCAAAATCTACATAAAAGCTACTAATTAGTCAGATCAAGCTTACATATCTTGTAACCATGCATTTGTGTCATTAAACAGACCTGGTTTATCAATATGATTTAATCCATGCCCATTGTAATGAGTTTATGGTAGAGGTTCCATTAAGGGGCTGTGAGGATAATTTTGGTCACCAGCTAGAGAGAAGTATTTCTCATTAAAAAGTTTAGTTCAAAACATTTGGCTTGCCTGTTGCTTTCCTGTTGGAAATGTTAGTGAAACCCCTGTCATGGTTGTTTAGTAACAGTTCTGTGTTGTCCATGTGCACTCACTGATCAGTCATTGCACTGTATGCAGTCATTTGAGCTGTATAGCATACCAATACTCTCAGCGGGATTGTTGTCACAGATTATGCTTCCCTGTGTTGGCAATCATTGTTCACATCTTTTTGCAGTAAACTGATTTGAAATCAGCTCAGTTATGATTGCTGTGAAGGTTTTCTGTGATGTCAAACCTGAAGAAACACCTTGTCTACTCTAATTAAATAAGAAACTATTAGTTCTGACCTTTAGTGTTCTTTCCCAGTATTATTAGAAATCAATGTCTGAGAACTGATTTAATTAATCTTCATGAATCATGTAATCAAATGCAGAAGTTTAAAAGTCAATTTTTTTTTCTTATCATTAGTCATCCAGTGATGATGTAGATAGCAAAAGAATAAAGAAGCTAGCCAAAGAGTTGTTAGCTTTAGAACGAGCCTATGCACTTCTTCAAGCCCATGTTGGCAGTGCAGTGGATGCTGAGAGAGATGAAATGGTAATGATATCATAATGTCATAATCATGAATAATCAATGAGACATTGAATTTTGGGAATTTTTTGACTAACACAGTATTCTTTAGCTATTCTCATCAAAGTAAACTAACCCAATATACTGTTGACTATTAATCAATAATTTATTAATGTGCTCTGAGAAGCTGAGATGGTTCAATAAGGAAACAATCAACAAACTATGTTTCAATATTTTGTGTCACTTTTAATTTATAAATATGTTCAAAAAGCAAGCCTGAAAATTACTTACTAGTCTAGTTTTCCCATGAAAAGGGGTGAACAAAAAGCAATTATAATAAAGCAAAATAAACACTGAGAAAAGTTGCACACAACAAACTTAAAGATAAAATGGTGAGTTTTTCAATATGTGCAATAGTGTTTTGGCCCTTCTACAGTGAAAAATGTGTTGATACTTTACCCTTTAGGGCCCAAGGGGCCTCCCTTTGACGAGTAAAATTGTCTGGCGTTAGACAGAGTAAAATCTATAAGTTACTATTGGGCATTAAAGGGTTAAAGGAGATAGTTTTTTTAACCCTTTAGTGCCCAAGGGGCCTCCCTTTGATGAGTAAAATCGTCTGGCATTAGACAGAGTAAAATCTATAAGTCACTATTGGGCATTAAAGGGTTAACCTTACCATGAATAATATATGGAATGGATTGAAATGCAAATTTAATTTATTGAATTTCAATTATCTTCACTTCATTTATTAAATTATTGTTTACTCTAAGCACCTAGATGATATCAGAGGTTGCACACTGATGTAGGATTCTCTTTATTTGCCACAGGAGAAACAACAGCTTCAATCAGACTTACTTGAGAGCCAAGCAAGAATTCACGAGCTTGAGAGAATGATGAATGATAGTGGACAGGTACTGCAGTCTCACAGACGCTTTCCTTTTTGAGAAATATTGTTGCATGACAGCTTACAAAACCCATAATGTTAATCTCTGAACATGGATAACTAAAGGCCAAAAATATTTTTGGACGCTAGGTTTGTACAGCATAGGTACACTTGTAGACAACTAGCCACAGGTCAGTGAAATTGAAAATTTGGCAAGAAGGTGTGTATCTCTTTTAGTCTCATTGGCTTGTATTTGATGAAATTTTAAGTAGACTTGGCATGGTTGTCATTTTGATTTCAAAAATGCAAAATCTGAACAAAGTGGAAATGTCTTGAAACAGGTAGATATCTCAAATTTGTTTCATTTTTAACCAACAGTTTTATAGGTTTCAATTCCAGACCTTGTACTGTAAGTTTTTGAGGCATTAAAACAAACTGTACCAAAAGCTTTGTTGACAATATTGTTGTAGGTAGTAAAATCTGTCAGTTAAAGTGTAGTCTTCAAATATCTATCCAGTTCCTTTTTATCTTTGCCACTCACATGACAAGACATACTTGACGAACTGTGATCAACTTCTATGTTTTATAGAATAAGAAAGCAAAACATCCTTCTACATCCAAACAATGCACCTCAAAATGTGCAGGTCCAGAAAAAATCCATACCCACCCCATGGATGGTCATTCTGAGGGGGTCGGGTGGAGGTTCTCTATAGCCAATATGTTAAAGGGAAAGTATGAAACTAAACTTGAAATTTTAGGTAGAAGAGGGGGGTAGAAACCAGGTGATCATCCTTGGTTGAGGTATGTATATTTTCTGAACTACACAATTAGCAACTGAACAATAGCTGGTCAAGAGTACAGTATCTGTGTCATGCATTGGGAAATCAGAGCAGCAAAAGTTGTTGGTTTTGCATGAAGTTCAAACTGACAATACATTCTGCAGGGTACTGGGTCAGAAGATATATCTCAACTCCAAGCAGACAACAAGGATTTATATCAGAAGGTATAAATGTTGTGTCATGTACATGAATTTGTGGGCATGCTTTTAAGGGGGCTTGTTTAAAGCAAGAAAGGGCAAAATGATGAAATGGTGTTCCGGTTAGTCTTAAAAGCGCTCAGGTAAACCTAAATATAATTGACTCAACAGTTGTTTGCTCTTAATTGATGTAAAGGTTAACCCATGTGGGCACCTGTATTCCACACTAACACTTACCTGTATGGCGCCATTCTCTCATTTTGCCATTTCATGTTTTAAACATGCCCCTTGGAAGGCTACTGTGAGTTATAAAATAAGTGAGTGACATTATAGAAAGCTGGCATTAAGTAGGTGTTAATTAAAAATTGTAGAATAATAGTTACAACTCTATGAAAAAGTTACATAACAGTTATTGAGGATACAGCGGAGTAAGGTAACAAAGAGGTGCAAGTACAAATCTGTGAGAAATCCTGCATAAAAATGATAGTTAAAGTAAGAGTGTTAAATGAACATGTTTTAGTTGTTTTGTCAGTGTTGTGTCGTCTTTTTCAATGTTTTATTTCAATCTTACTGCTACAAAAATTAGGCTACAATTTAATAATTCTGTTGATTGAGTCAGAATACCCAGTATGTTTCAACTGTCATTCTAGTTTTTGTTGATTTAAAGGAGTGTTTAATACACTTACATGTAACTATCAGCTTTGCCGCAAACACCGTAAACATATTGAATAATAAATTGAATGACTTTCTATGTGTTGGGGCTTTTGGTAATAACTCGCCAACTCTTTCACAGTTGATGAATTGCACATCTGAAACTTTTTTGTAAGAAAGCTTTCTCTGTGAGTACTTTTTGCCTTACTCTTTTCTCAGTTGATCTCAGCAGAGAAAGCGCGAGATGAAGCACGAGGTGAACTGGCCAAGTATACTGAGGTAACTATCACGAGCTGAATTGCTGTTGGAAACCAGCTAGAAAAGTTGTGTTTAAAGCTTTTTTGCTTATTTCTGTTGTTTTTAGGACATGCGCGAGCTACAGGATCAAAGAGATCTGTTGGAGTTTGAACTGGAAGAAATGTCACAGTTGTCTGTAAGTTAATTGTAACTTGCTTATATAAAAGTGCTTGGTAAAGGACACCTCAAATTTCAGTTTTTCACATTGTTAATTATGTGGTGTAATTTGGAAGATTTTGGCAATCCTTTTGATTTGAACACAGCCTTGTGTGGTGCATATGAGCAACTGAAAAGCGTATGATTTGAGTAGTGCATTTGTAGAAGGGGAGGTCTTGAATGTGAAGGTATTCACTGCACATCTTAACTACAATAAGAAAAAGTGTTCAAATTGGAAAAATGTTGGATAGCTGAGCAGAGAATCTGAGACTTATCTCAGAAGGATTGACTGCAAAGAAGCTAAATCAATGAACTCATTAATCCTTTGATTGGTAAGAGATGCTGCAGCAGGGTTGGACACTTAATTTTGAGAGCACTCGCCATTCGGGCAAGTGACCCTCAAAATGCACTCGCCCGGACCAGTTTTCACTCGCCCAAAAATTTACCCCCCCCCCCTCCCCTTCCAACCCCCGCGTTTTTCCAACCATTTTAGTCATCTTTTATTCCTTGGACTGGTCACAGGTAGCTTTCGGGGCTTTTTCCTTCCTTTTTCTCTTCAACTACTTTGGAGACTCTTGAAATATATATCCACATTTTTTATTTTGTACGCGATCAGTTTACGGGAGAACACGCAATGATCAGAAAGCTGGGAAAGTACAGAAAACAATTCGCTTGTAACATCATCAAGCACTATGGCAGACCAAGGATTATTTCCTCAATGAAAAATTCTATTTAAAGACCTTAAATCCCAGGGAAACACAATGGAAGCACTTACTTTATATTTCAAGTAGATTTTTTATTGATGAATCTTCGTGAAATCCCTGCAGTTTGCGAGCAAACGTGTCTGTTCTTCTCAGGAGCAGTCTCTATTTTAGGCGCCATATCTACCTGATCACCGATGGCTCGATAGTGACCAGCAGTATTACTTTGTACAAGAAGATGCAATATGTAATTATCACTAGAGGGAAGCCATATTGTTTAGCCGAATGTAGTATGTCACTTGCCTTTCGGAATACAAAACTTTGTAAAATAGAAATGGTAAGTTTATGTTTAGGAATTTTCTTGCCAAAATGGAGTGGGAAAACATTATTTTGATATTTAAATAATTTCTTGGTGACAAAAATTGCACTCGCCAAATGGGCAAGTGATCGAGAATTTGCACTCGCCCGACACTTTTCACACTTGCCTGGGCGAGCGGGCGAGTGCTAATGTCCGGCACTGCTGCAGGCGTTGTTGATAAATGAGCCATTAGTGAGGAAGCAAGAAATTTGAATCCAGGTTAATGCCATGTAATTATTTGGAATTGCTTCAATACAAATAACTACTATTGATGCATTATGTAGACTGCGGGATCAGAAGACTGGGATTCCAGAAGATCCAGAAGCAATGATTTTGAAATATCACCGTCTCCAAGAATAATGGTAAAGTGCCCTGATATTGCAATTACTCTCCTCTGTTCCTTTGTTGCTTTTGTTGGAACAATTATATGAACTAGTTACACATGCTCATGCTAATACTGCATTCTGATTGGCTGAGCTACTCATAATATGCTATCAGCCATTAGTAGAATTCTACTACTATACTAATGCAAATGCTGTAATCTGATTGGCTGAGCTGTTGCACACTATCAGCCATTATAGTTCACCGCTAAATTTCCTCTGATTCTTATTGGTTTAAACTGATCACCTGATGCAATAATGTTCATCCACAGAGAGACAATAAATTATCAGCCTTTATAGTTCACCACTAAATTTTCTCTGATTCTTATTGGTTTAAACTGATCATGTGATGTGATAGTGTTCATCCGCAGAGAGGCACTATCAGCCCACATTGCCCTTCCAAGGGAAATACCCAGATGGATTGTAGTTGTCAGAGAAAATTATTTTAATTTTCTATAAGCCTGCTTGTTTGGTCTCATCAACCATTGCTTCATGGAAATATTGAGCCCATAATCTGATTTTTTATTATAATTCATCAAATATTTTTGCTCACAGGCAATTGTTTTAAGTGTGTCACGTGATTAAATATGCCCCAGCTAAAACTGGGGAATATTCGAGTGATATTTCCCTATTTTCAAAACATCCCTTTGGCTGCAAAAATTTTTTTACGGATAATACACACAATAGCCCCGGATGTTTGGCTTAAGATATTATCTGCTCCTCGAAGCTGTTTGCTTCACGGAAGATTATGTGATCGGTTATGCATCAGTCAATTCCAGCAGTGCCCATCCCCCCCCCCCCCCGGGCCAACCCCCGGGCATAAGCATGTTTTATAAAAAACTGGGAAAATTCCCCGGGGTGGGGATGAAGAAAGAGGGCAAATGCCCTGCCCCCGGGATCGTCGCCTTCCAACACTTGTGGAGTTTTCTATTTAACTAGTGAATAAAACGGTCAAGTGTTCAGTATTTTAATGAATGGTGTTAAAGACAACAGGACAACAGTACGTGCTAGTTTATTCTGATTATATTTATTTCTTCATATTTTGTTTTTAACAAAATTGCTATAATTTTTTTTATATTTTTGTTTTTCACCTTGTCGCTGTAGAGAATCAGGACATTTTAAATGATGATGCATCGCATTTTAAGCTCACAAGATCTGTGTTTAAGATAGCATCAGTTGAATTCGCAAACCTTCAGTATTTTAATCCACTTTCATGAATTTAAAAATTGTTAGGCTAATTTTGAATGCGAAATGCGAAATAGTCATTCACGCAGTGTTCACGTCAGTCATTGTTTTGTGATAAACAAAATATAGTTCACCATGTCACTTTTCTTTATATGCTTACAAGTAATGAAATTTCTAAACTTGAGAAAACATACCTTTAAAAACATCGACAGGTTTTTCTAGTCCCTGACGGACAAGCCAGTCTTTGACAAAAGCCTCATTCTTCCCTTTAAACTTATCCATCTTTCAAAAACACGTGTGTCAAATGCCCGGGGGTAGCCCCTGGGTCTGCTAATGCCCGGTCCCCAGGCCGCGAAAAGATTTGCTAATGCTCCACCCCCGGGATTGACAACGTGAGCCAATGCCCCTCAGGTGCCTGGGGGGGGGGGGAGGGGGGGGGCGAAGGGGAACCGCTGGAATTGACTGATGCATTATGGATACGGACGAATATCCGAGCATATTTTTAAAGTCAAATGGAGGCTATTGTTTATATATTCAACAATCAATACCCATAACCATGCTGCATACGAATATTATCTAATACGATTCGTATGCGTAGCTGTTAGTTGTTGAATGCGCAGGTTCAACACTAACCTATGTAGTCTGACGATCTGTTTCCGTAGTCTCTGGTACATGTATTTTACCTGTCTTTTATTACTTAGGACAACGATTCTGCTGTTCTGTCGTTGGAAGAAATCAAAGCTTGTCTAGAAGAACTAGAAACAGAGAAGGTGGGAAGTACAGTAATTTAGTGTATGTAGGTGTAGCTTAGTGTAATAATTTTTTTTCCTGCTGTCATTCCTTGATTATGACGGTGTCCAGCCAGAAAGCTCTTGCTACCTTGATCACCGCTCACTTATAAATCGTATTTTGTTACGGCAGCAATTACTAAGTATTTACTATTTTTACTATTTTCAGTACTTTACCCTCAAAATTGTATGTAAATGCTGTT
>JAHPZR010013198.1:0-7500 GCA_019787425.1 Platygyra sinensis
TTGTTGAGATACCCCAAGTTTAAGATCTATACTTTTTCAATATAATCCTAATCTGGGCCAAATACCTTTGTATTTAAGTTGGTACCGACCTTAAATGGTACAAAGTCCGCGATTGAAGGTTACGGGGTTCCCTTCGATCAGAATATATAAGATCAGTCTAATTTGTTTGAACAGCTGATCGCTAATGAATATTCATGCACCTCCAATACAATCAATTCATCTCTACGATTAAGTCCTTATCTCATTATTCACTTCATTATAATCACCTATCATTCTGCGCTCAACAGCTCCTCCTTTTGTGTTTTCAGGGATCTTCGATTAATCCAGAAAAGGTAGGAGTTTTTAAAACTAGTCCTTGATCAATGAGATTGCACGATCTTTGGTACGTTTTTCAAGTTAATCCACAAGTTATCTGTGAGACCAGTTTTTAAATTCCAACGATGAGACCGACGGAGATGAACCCAAATGATAGGAACACACTAAAAACATACTCAACACGCTGTCTAGAGGAACTTAAATTACTTTGAAATCTTTTTTAAAAGAATGGTTTGAACGCTGGAATAATATAATAATGGACATAACTTAAAATAAACGACGAGCTGGTCATCTCATGCACAAAATATTGGGTTGTATGGTTGGATGTACGTTTATTGTTACGCAACCACTAAAAACACCAACGATTGGAAATGGTAACTTACAAACATCTTAATAGCGTATATTAAGAGTTACATAAAACTGTGAAAGCGGTTTCTGAATTTCAGTTACATCTATTCCATCTATCTGGGTCTTGTTTTCAAAACTCAGTGTTTCAGAAAGAAACCACCAGAAGTCAGTTCGAGTAACAAGCGGGAAAAAAACTCTGTATAAAGATTGTTTACAACGTATTGCTAGCTTCTATGCGACTCTTTGAAATATCTTCCTAAACGAAATAATTTCTAACGACACCTAATGTAAAAAACAAATTTTGAAGTTCACAAGAAACCCTTGAAAGTACTAGCTGGTACAATAAAACTGATGTTGAAATTTTATTTGTGGTCGCACAAATTCTCTGATTTTTAAAATTTATTTTCCTGAGATTCCTTGGGAAATTGTCTTTGGTGTTATTTCAGGCAAGTATTTCTGTCTTTAACTTTTAGAAAATGAAAAACGTTTTTACTATACCTGAAACTATTCTATTACTAGGTTTCTGTCCACGGAAACCAAAATTACTAGAGTCCCTATTTGTTTTAGTCGTCACATAACAATGGGAACATACATAGAACAAAATATTTTCTACAATGAGTCAGCAATACAAAAAAATCATCGTAAGTGTTCAATAATGTGCATATTTTTATTTAGTCATTGGACCGTATAGACTTCAGTGCAAGAAAAAAAATAACTAAAATAACTCATGCTTTATTTTTTGATAACTGTGATCAAAAATGTAAATTCCTTTTGCTCGCTGTACTATTACGTCAGTAGTTCTAAGCTTGCTAAAGCCCTGGTCAAACGGACTCGCAAGTTTCCTCGCAACTACACGCAATTCGCAAAAAGTCCATTTCATTGGTTTATAAGTTGCTATAAAAATGACTGCAGGTCACTCAACTTACGTTGACTTCGGAATGGCGGCCAAACGGTGATAAAATTTCGTCGACTTGTGTGCATATTTGATGAAAGTGAGCGCAAGCAATCGAGAGTCAACACAAGTGCACGCAAGCCCTGGCCAAACGAAGTCGCAATTAGACCGAAGTTTCCTGTTATAAAGCTTTGTGCTTACTCTCTTACGGAGTATTTTCAGCTGAGTATTGGGCAATCTGTCCCGGGCCGTTTATGGTTTCAAATCCTGCCCATTTCTAAGCCAATTTCAGTAAATTTGTGGATCTCAAATTTCAGTTGTGAGCTTGAAAAGAAGGCCATTCTTTAATTTTTCAGCTGAACGTTACAATTTTGACCAATTCTCGATGATTAGTTAAACCCCATTATGTCGTTTTTGACGTCAAAGAGTGAAATCAAATTTCACTTCAACTATTGGGAACGTCTTTAGAGCTTCTTTTTTGTCCACGTAGTAAGACCCTCTGCAGCCCGACCACTCAAACGTACTTCGTTGGCGAACAGTTCTTGGCTTTTAATACCATGTTACATTTATTGCTTACTTTTCAAACGGCACTCTGTGAAGGTTCCTAAGACGTCGATCAAAGTATGGAATTGAAATTTCATTAAAATATATTAAAATATAGAACTCCAAAAAAGAAAATAAGTAAAAATAAATTAAATACGAGTATCTTAAATGCGAAATTTTAGTGTTGGTTGAATAAACAAAGTCCGATATTGCTAACTAAGATTCTGTCCAAATTAAACTTACAGTTATGTTTTCTATTTTGTTTATCAAATTTTCTCACAAAATAAAAAAATTCCACCATTCTGATTTGTTAGTGCGCCATTAGATTGCTATCAGTGCAACATATTGAGAGAAAATCGTTTTTTTTTTCTTGAAGTGTGACCCCTAATGCATCGCTTGTTGATATCCATCGTACCTTAAAAAGCAAACTTTTCAATCACAACATCAGCTAGAGTCAGTTTTTGTTTGCTTGAACAGCTGATCACTGGTGATTATTTACTCACTTCCAATGCCATCCAGTCAATCCATATTCACAATTACCTCCTTACCTTACTCACTTCATTGTTATCATCACCTATCTTCCCTCACACAAAAGCACCTCAGTAACTGCTTTAAGAGATCGTCAATTATATCAGTGAGAATGTACTTTTTCTTCTCTAAGAACATTTTATATTCTATTGTTGGAACCGAGAGGATTCAAATCATAAGAACATACTGAATAACGGAACAATGCCTTGAATATCCAGGTTTTATACAGATTGAGATTTATCTCTCATTTATTGGTTACAAATTCCGCCCATTTCTCGGATCATAAATTTTGGAGGTCTCAAATTTCAGCTACGAGTTAAAAAGGCGCTCCATCTTTAAAATTTTGACCACTTCTCACCTATCAGTTACCTGTAAACTACATCCTTTCCTTTTAGACGTCAAAGAACGAACTGAATTCGAATTTATTCAAAAAATTGACCTAAAAAAAGATTAACGGCAAGCGGAGTAATATATGGAAAACTAGCTACAGCTAAACATACAAGGCCTGGCAATACTGATGGAGACACTCTCTGGAGGTTTATAAAAAATAATTTTGTTTTTCCCTTGATTTCGAAATGTGACAGATAAAAATCTAACATCCGCCTTTTATATTGTTTTAGGACGCCAAGTAATGAGAAAATTTGTTAATTGCGAAGAAGTTGTTTAATGATTTAATTCTGTCAGAGTCTGATCTGTCAAGAGTTTTTTTTTGTTACAGCTGGCCTTTGGGGCTCTGTTGATTCGACAAAAAAATTCTAGTTTAAAAACTGTTTGAATTTCCAGAAATAAAAAGTATATTCGAATAAGCTGGGACATTCGCACCGGAATTTTTGGTTCAATGGTTCTTAACTCGGAGATTCGACAATTTATCGGATTTCCAGGAATTCTCACGCACTCTCAATTAACTCTTATTAAGTCACTGATCATTTCATAAAAATCAGCATCTTTTATTAAGAAAAGGTTTACATTGTTCTTCAGTAAAATGAAGCAATGTATTTTACAAGTGAATACATATTATCTGAACTGCGGAGAAACAACTGAAGACATGATTGATCATCGCAGTTATACACACAACTTAAGCAGTTGTGAAATGAAAGCCATGAAGTGATGGTCAATCATGTCTTCACAATATGTTCTAAGATTGTCAATTTTGTGACTACCAGAAACATATTTTGCTCTTATTTAATATTTTTTTAAATTTGTTACATTTTTTCGAATAACTTGCAATTCGGTGTCGTCCAACATTCTATGAAAACTCCATTCCACGACAAAAACAACAACAGCAACAATAATTAATAAATCTCGAAAAGAAAAATTATTCCTCAAATGAGACAACTGATGAAAAATTTCAGATTTTTTTTCGTATTCGGAACAAATTCAGATCAAACTTGAGTGACAAGTGATGGGAAAAGTAGCATCTTATTTACAGGTTGCATTACTAGGAATTTCAAATGTCGGTGCCTTCACAAAGTAGTCCCCGCGTTAATCATTGTTAAAGAAAAACAACATTCATTATTTACACACTTTCCTCCCTGTAATTGGTGAACTAGGAATGGAATAAAGGTATCGACTGCCTGGAATAACCTTTGGGACTAGCGGGGCCAGACAGTCACAATAACCATTAAAAAACAATAAACTACATTTCTTACAGAAATGAGGACTGCTTTTGTGACCTGTCTGCTGCTGTTTGTCCTGACTCAAGATGCCAGCCCTCTTCCTGTTATGGAAAAAGAAAACTATGAAGGGATCTTAAAGAAGCTGGAAGCCAGGGAGAAGAGAATGGTGAAATTCGGCTGGGACGACATTTGTAAACGTAAGTAAACCAGAATTACAAACACAGTGAATTATCACTCACTCAATCCTCTTCTCTCCCTTAGGTGTCATAAGACAATAGGTTTCTGTAACATTTAGCTTTTCAAGGGTGTCAGCCCTGTGCTCAACCCCCAACATGGAGGGCCACGGAAAACTGGTGTTGTCAAATACCTACGGTTTTGAAGAGTGTTTACAGAAAGGTCAGTTTTCGTGACGGATTAGTGTAAACGGTAGCCCTAAACGTAGAAATAAAGCTCTGCTTCGCCGAGGGATTTGAAAACCCAGCTCATTTTCAAGGATTAAGCCTATCGTTCACCCTAATCGGCCATGAAAGAAAAGCTTTACGGAGATTAGAAAACGCTGGCGTCACGTCTTAGTGTGAACGAATTTTAGGTGGTTCAATACTGTTTTTTCTGGGTTATACCTTACATTTTTAATTAACGTTGTACCAACATTCCCTTACTCCAATCGATCGTGAAATGTCACCAGTTGGTGAAAAAGGATTGAAGTTTGGCTGAGTGTGTTTTTTTAAAGATAATCGATATTTCTATGGAAGTGATAAACGAAAACACTGAAAATCTGTAAAGCATCAACTTTGTACGAACCAGATCTGTTATAGGAAAGCTGATGCCAATTTCTGAAATTACGATGTATGGAAAGGAATATTTTAAACTCCCCCGAATATCACCATCATATCTTGAACTTTCCACATCTTATTCCGGCACAGGTTTTGGCTATGAGTTACTTTTAGTATCTTCCTGGGACAGTCTCAGCTCAAGGGAGCGATTTCGGGAACTTTATACCGCTATTTGACAACTCTCCGGAACTTAGAATTGCTTTTATTTCATTGCAGTGTACACATTGATTAAAAGCCTCGAAACTCAACTGAAAGAGATTAAAGAGGAGATTGCAGACTGGAAAAAACCTCAAACAACAGCTCAGCCTACAACAACTGCTGCTCCATCAACTGCTGCTCCAACAACTGCTGCTCCAACAACTGCTGCTCCAACGACTGCAGCTACAACAACTGCTGCTACAACAACTGAAGGTTAATAGACACTTTTACTGTTTCTGATGCCATCTTTCTTCAGGGGAAAACACAACAAAAATTACAGTAAAGGGTTAAGTAAATGAATGGGAATTAAAAGTTCGATGCCCAATAAATTTAGAGCTAGGTGAGTGGCTTTCCGAAGATTTTGTGACTTTCAAGGAAACTATAACCAATAAAAGGGTATTTTAATCAAATCATCGCGCAGAATTGTGTGACACATCCGGATATTTACGGGTGCAATGCCGCTAAGTTTGAAAGACCGACAGGGACAAAAGGCATCACACAATTAAGGAAAATGGCCGCAATGGGAAAAGGTCTTCCTGCCTTTTATTCTGTCACAGCTTAATGTCAAAAGACAAAAATCTTGAATTATATCAGCGCGAAATGTAACTAGTCGATCGATGTTAACTCTTTTGAAAAACAGACATGAAGAGGAATTCCACTTAGCACTTTTCTGTTCATTGCCGGTTGTCTGCCCAGCCTCATCAAAGAAAAAGCCACTTTCATTTTGTCTTTTATCTGTGATTTTGCTCTCGGAAAACTGCTCGCTTCTAGGAACAGATGATGTCCGCGGACAAATATCCCAGCATATTTTCACGCCAAATGGAGACTATTATTTTCTAGTGCCCGTCCGAGTGAAACAGATTTTTCTATAAAAAAAAGTGCGCCTACAGAAAATAAACAATTTAAATTGCATTAAGCGGGTTTTTGTCTGTTTTTTTTCTTTTTTCAAATTTTACATTTGGCGTTAAAGGCTTTAATAAAAAAAGGTTTAAAATAATTCAATATCATTTTTGCACTGGCGCACGGAAGAAAGTTTAGTGGTGAACAATTAAGACAAACTGTCGGTCTAAGAGTTGCCCCTGGGAAATTTGATATTCTTAGAACTAATATATTTGTTTTAAAAAGATCAAATTCCCGCGAGACAGATACAACAACACTTTCAAATTGACTCGTTTCGCTTTTGACAAACGGCAGAATTTTAAAGCTGCTCTGCGTGAGATAAAATCGATCCTGAACCCATCATACACACACGACACTGCAGAGATATGAAAACTATTTACCTCGTCTTCTCGATCCGTACTGTAAATTACTGATCCTCGTTTTTTCCCTCCGATTTAGGGCCTGCACTCGTCGCCCTTGGGCCATAAATCGATAGGGGAAAAACTGGGTGCGTGGCTTGCAGTACGGCCCTCGAACTCGGTTAGTAAGAGGCATTTTGCTTCTTGAAGAACATTTAGTGGTGGAGAAGGAAAGCAACAGAGTGTTAATATCTCGGGCAGATGGGCGGACAGTTCCCCTTAAAAATTGTGTTATAAAAAGAGCCCATGCAAGCACTTAAAACTCGTTCTTGGGCTTTCTACAAGACAGCATTTCCGCAAAACTATAAGCCCCCTTAGCTCCTTGAAAGAAAGCGCCTATTGTAAAGATAGCGTTGTAATATTTACAGCTTAGACAGTTATAAAAATATAGCCTGAGAAATAAAAAGAAAAAAAACAAACAGGCTTGAACGGGATCGAGCCCCTGAGGTCAGTCTAAGATACCTCTATCAACTGAGCTATCAAACCAACTGGTAGCCGGTCACGTATGCTCTTGGACGGTCAAAAATGCAAGTATCTATTATGAAAGATCATAGATTTGAACTCTGGAGAGAGATGTACATGTCTGTGACAATAATGAATCTCTCTTATCTGATGATATGTATTCATTTTCAGAAGGAGACACATTTTTCTGAGAAAAGGCTTATATTTATCAGTTTTCTAATAGACAAGGGCACAAAAAAGGCTGCATCGAAAACACTCTGTAAGGAAATGGTTGATGACGTAACAATTTGTCTTTTCCTAGAACGAGGTCCCTGTACAGCCATAGGAGTATCGGACGATATACACACCGTACCGGATGATCAAATAACCGCGTCCTCACATTACCTCAGCTATTATTCATATGAAGGTCGACTGAATGGAACAACAGGATGGTGTGCGGGGAGCAGAAATGACTCAGAATATCTCCA
>JAHPZR010013199.1:12500-17500 GCA_019787425.1 Platygyra sinensis
ATCTTCTTTATTTGAAGCGATGCTGAGACATTTTTTAAATTACATGATTTTAATTTCGCTCATCTCTAAGCAATAACAGGCGAGCCGCTTTGTGGAGGTTATTGTAAGTTGCACATGTCAACAAGTTGAGGTGAAGTTTTCGGTCAAGTCGATTTTCTTCTCGTCGTCAATTTATCACCTCTCGTCTAAATATAAACTTAAAGGGGCATTGTCACGCTATTTGGCAACTTTATAAAAAGCTAGAAAGTGCCTTCACATCATTTGAATTCCAAAACTAATGATCTAGTTTTGTTATTTAAGACTATTTCAATTGAAGGTACTGAAACTGTTTCCTGTCGCCTGTCGCTACGGATGGCACGGATAGAAATGGATTGAAATTTGAAAAAATTGGCCAATTTTTTCAAGTTTTGATGCCACGAGTTCCAAAAATCCTCAAGAAATTTGTTATGGTTAGCCCTCTCTTCATTTGATATCTTCACCGTAGCTTTACAGAAGCTTTTTGTTTATGATTAGAGTGACTTCGGATAACCCGTTTCTTATATGTTAGCGAGAATCACTAAATGGTAATGAGAAAAACAATTAAGAAAGCACGCGCCATGCAAACTGAAATCAGTGGCACTTTCCGTTCGATGAAAAATCCTAGTTTGAATTTCCGCAAATTCGCAATGACGAATGGAACTGCATTTTCCGAAATTTACGAGCACAAGCTTGCTATTCGATCGAACTAAAATTCCGGTGTGAATTTCCGGAAATTTCCATGGGCGAATGGTAAAGAGTTTTCCAGTGTGAAAAACGACCAGCCGGAATTTTTCAATGATTTCTAGGTGTAAATCGCACACAGGACACTGAAATGTCGACATCGTGACGTTTTATAGACCACAACACCAAGGACCTTATACAAACCACAACGGCAGTGGAAATGTTGCAAAACAAAGGGTTTAATGAGTCGTACAAAGGCTCTGCACTCGTTCTAATTTTTTTGTACATTTCCTAGCCAGCCTACGCAAAACAAACAAGTACACTACGGGGACATTATAGGGAAGATATTTGTTTACAAACATTGTTTTTGTTATTTAAATGTTGAAAACGTTAAACAAAAGAACTTTTTGTTTCACCAGCCAATAGTTCTCTGGTTGGCATATTAATAACAATAGGTGACGTCACTGATATTTTTGCTATCATTATAAAACGCTTTCTTCACGAATTTAGCTGTAGCTAGTATTTATCGACATAAAAGTGGAATGATTCTAAAGTACTTCCATTTTCGGATACGCATCTCCGTCATCCTCGCCTGAGATGTCCAGCTCACTGTGATCGCGGCGAAAACAACTAGCGCTGAATAGCAAATCGCGAATTTGCATGATTTCAAAAAAAGAGGGCAATCTTGTGGGGTATACCCAAATTTTCGAACGTATTTTCCTCGAAATGTCCGTTCCATTTGATTTTCATCCCTGAATTTCCAGAACTTTCGGTTGAATGGTTCGCTTTTGGGAATTCAACAATTTCCAGATTTTCTGGAATATTTCCCAGAAAATTTCCGTACCATTTGTCCCCGTTTCGAAAATTTCGACATTTTGGGTTGAACGATAAGCGCCCATTGTTTTATTTTAGACTTTGAGCTTCTGATAGGGATCAGTAGATCTGATGAGGGGTACGATCAATTGCACCAGCGACATTAGGAAATTCAGGTCGGATTCCCATTAGATTACCCCATTCCAGAACGTTTGGCCATCTGATTTGGTTCTGGAACTATCTCCAAAGTTCTGGCAGTGCTCTGTACATCATACGATTTACAGAGGTTGGATCAATGTCAAAACAGAGTGCAGGTGTATCCACGTGGAGATATTTCCTGAACCACATCATCACAAGTAAAATGTGATTGATAATATTTATCTTTTGTCGTCGTTGACGTCTGCGTGGAAGTCCATCTAATGTTAAATGAAGGAGCATTGGCATCAGGTCGGTGGCTAATTTTAGAAAGGACCCCGGAGTTTCACCAGTATTTCTCCAGAACAAATGGGCTTGTCGTGATATCAGGGAAAACACATCTCGACCGCAAAACTGTTCTCCATAAAAATTCTCAAACAACCTATGCTGCAAAGGGAAATGATGTCCGTATGGCGGTGGTAGCTGTAAAGTCACGAACATCAGCAAAATGGCAAGAATATTCATAAGTACCACGCGTATTTCGTGCACTTCCATGGTCGTTTCCCCACAACGAATTCTCTGGCTAATATTTTAATTACTCTAGTACATTCCAACGTGAAAACTATCTCGTGCGTACAAAAACTGGTAATTAGAATGTTATGCACCTTATTAGCATATAAGGAAAGGGTTAATTTAGCTTTCTAGTCATTTTATCGACGGTAGCTTTACCTATCTTCAAACAAATTAACCTGGAAATTCACCCAAGTATTTCGCCAAACCGAATAAATATATAAATAAATTTATACGAAAGTATGTTAATGTGAGATCGAAGAATGCGCGAATTTAGTAAATATACGCACCACACGCTACAGTCTCTTTTACTTCTGCATATCATTGCCTTCGGGTCTGTCCATCAGAGCTCGTTCGAGTTCTTTGTCAGCATCCACCTCATTTGTCTATCCATTCTTCGTTGGCCAGAGAGTTGTCAGCATATAAATCAGCTCGGCCGTCATCATTTAACTATTTACTTTGCTTTGTTTACAAGTGCGAGTCGTAATTCTCTTCAGCGATATAAAAATTTCGGAGTCTTCTGAGTCAAAGCTCATTTCAGAATCCGACGAAGTAGAAGATATTGTTGATAAAAACAGAAATCTGTCGACTGTGGAGCCCCCAGCGAAAAACGTGTGCGGCAAAAAGGCTTCAACGCTCACACAGAGTAAAAGGCCCGATTGGGACAGCCGAAGCTTTCGTTCTCGAAGTGACGTCACGGCTTTAGTCTCCCCAGACCCCTTATACTCGGTCGTGAACCATACGAAACTCGGTTTCAAGGGGGCACAGAAATTCGAGGATTTAACCAAATCGAAAAATTTTTGCCGCTAATTACTCCACAAAATAAGCTTTATTGTTTTAGCGAAAAAAACTTTTGGGGTTAGGTGTACTTTAAGGCTTTAATAGAGTGAATTCGTATAACCCTTTCCTTATATGCTAATAAGGTGCATAACATTCTAATTACCAGTTTTTGTACGCACGAGATAGTTTTCACGTTGGAATGTACTAGAGTAATTAAAATATTAGCCAGAGAATTCGTTGTGGGGAAACGACCATGGAAGTGCACGAAATACGCGTGGTACTTATGAATATTCTTGCCATTTTGCTGATGTTCGTGACTTTACAGCTACCACCGCCATACGGACATCATTTCCCTTTGCAGCATAGGTTGTTTGAGAATTTTTATGGAGAACAGTTTTGCGGTCGAGATGTGTTTTCCCTGATATCACGACAAGCCCATTTGTTCTGGAGAAATACTGGTGAAACTCCGGGGTCCTTTCTAAAATTAGCCACCGACCTGATGCCAATGCTCCTTCATTTAACATTAGATGGACTTCCACGCAGACGTCAACGACGACAAAAGATAAATATTAT
Organism: Platygyra sinensis; assembly: GCA_019787425.1. Lineage (NCBI taxonomy): Eukaryota > Metazoa > Cnidaria > Anthozoa > Scleractinia > Merulinidae > Platygyra > Platygyra sinensis. Next base: position 16,071 of record JAHPZR010013199.1, read on the forward strand.
CAATCACATTTTACTTGTGATGATGTGGTTCAGGAAATATCTCCACGTGGATACACCTGCACTCTGTTTTGACATTGATCCAACCTCTGTAAATCGTATGATGTACAGAGCACTGCCAGAACTTTGGAGATAGTTCCAGAACCAAATCAGATGGCCAAACGTTCTGGAATGGGGTAATCTAATGGGAATCCGACCTGAATTTCCTAATGTCGCTGGTGCAATTGATCGTACCCCTCATCAGATCTACTGATCCCTATCAGAAGCTCAAAGTCTAAAATAAAACAATGGGCGCTTATCGTTCAACCCAAAATGTCGAAATTTTCGAAACGGGGACAAATGGTACGGAAATTTTCTGGGAAATATTCCAGAAAATCTGGAAATTGTTGAATTCCCAAAAGCGAACCATTCAACCGAAAGTTCTGGAAATTCAGGGATGAAAATCAAATGGAACGGACATTTCGAGGAAAATACGTTCGAAAATTTGGGTATACCCCACAAGATTGCCCTCTTTTTTTGAAATCATGCAAATTCGCGATTTGCTATTCAGCGCTAGTTGTTTTCGCCGCGATCACAGTGAGCTGGACATCTCAGGCGAGGATGACGGAGATGCGTATCCGAAAATGGAAGTACTTTAGAATCATTCCACTTTTATGTCGATAAATACTAGCTACAGCTAAATTCGTGAAGAAAGCGTTTTATAATGATAGCAAAAATATCAGTGACGTCACCTATTGTTATTAATATGCCAACCAGAGAACTATTGGCTGGTGAAACAAAAAGTTCTTTTGTTTAACGTTTTCAACATTTAAATAACAAAAACAATGTTTGTAAACAAATATCTTCCCTATAATGTCCCCGTAGTGTACTTGTTTGTTTTGCGTAGGCTGGCTAGGAAATGTACAAAAAAATTAGAACGAGTGCAGAGCCTTTGTACGACTCATTAAACCCTTTGTTTTGCAACATTTCCACTGCCGTTGTGGTTTGTATAAGGTCCTTGGTGTTGTGGTCTATAAAACGTCACGATGTCGACATTTCAGTGTCCTGTGTGCGATTTACACCTAGAAATCATTGAAAAATTCCGGCTGGTCGTTTTTCACACTGGAAAACTCTTTACCATTCGCCCATGGAAATTTCCGGAAATTCACACCGGAATTTTAGTTCGATCGAATAGCAAGCTTGTGCTCGTAAATTTCGGAAAATGCAGTTCCATTCGTCATTGCGAATTTGCGGAAATTCAAACTAGGATTTTTCATCGAACGGAAAGTGCCACTGATTTCAGTTTGCATGGCGCGTGCTTTCTTAATTGTTTTTCTCATTACCATTTAGTGATTCTCGCTAACATATAAGAAACGGGTTATCCGAAGTCACTCTAATCATAAACAAAAAGCTTCTGTAAAGCTACGGTGAAGATATCAAATGAAGAGAGGGCT
>JAHPZR010013199.1:22500-54264 GCA_019787425.1 Platygyra sinensis
AGAGTCAGGCTCGAACCAAGTTCCAAGTGTTTTTTTTTTTTTCTTTTTCTCGTTTTTTTTTTCTTTCTTTTTTTTTTGTTTGTGATCCAGGGAAAAGAATGATTTTGGGTTGCCGTGTAGAATCTAGTGAAATTACCCTACTTATAGCAGAGCTCCGGCGGCTCGAAGGGGTGCCAAGCGGAGCCCCATACCCATCCCATATATGAAAAGGGAAGGAAACCGAAGGAAACCTATGAACCGATTTTCTCATAGTTATCATGGCTAGCGGTATTGTTCGTGGGCGCGTACGCACGACGACGACGACGGCGGCGGTGGTGGTGGAGGGTGGTGAAGTCGACAGAGCTGAATAACGTCTTAGCATGCGCGGGACTTTGGCGTTAAAATCGACCGCTGAAGCCGAAATCCGATTTCTCGACGTGTTGTTTAGTCTGATGTCTGCCAAGCTATGGGCTTTAAAATTCAATGGATTCATTTTCATCTTCAAGTTTACGTACAGGAATAATAAGAAGTATAGCACATGGCATGTAAATTGACGTGGAAGGAGTTGTTTATGGTTATATGTGAAGCTGGAACATGACATATTTGGAACAACACGAGGTGAGTAAGCTGTAGTCTTGTTGGTAAATCCCATGCATTTAATAAGCTAAGCTCTTACGTAGAACAAATTTAAATTCTAAGAGATGACTTGATCGAAAATAGATCCCTACTAAACGTTCTTACACTGTATTCAAGAGAAATGCCACAAGAGAAAACATACAGATCGTCCACAAGCTTATAGCTTGTTTTTATTCTTTGTAGTCATGAAATGGTAATGAATTAACAAAAAATAAATTAATAAATGTAAAAAGAAGCCCTTCAGCAGTTGAAAAATGCCCAAGTTGCTTCAAACTTTATAACTTCAGCTTCAAAAAGTAATCGTCAAAATTTTGACCTTATCTTGACGCTGCAGCCGAGCAACGCATGACATAAACATTAACTTCCTTTGTCACGTCATTCTCATGAAATTTCTGGCCTAAAAATTTTATCTACAGTGCACCTAAAATCACCTTAAACTTAAGTTTTTGCTTTAATTTCCACTTATGTCCAGGATTGAACGCAAGTATTGTTTGATTAGTACTTCATGATTTGGTATAGTTATTTGACATTTTCATATTACTTCATATTTGACAGAATTGTGATTGTTTTGGTGACTTTTTACCAATGAGGACGCTTTGTGATGCTTATCATAAGAAATTTGAATCTCATTAACGTTCAATCCTGGACATACACTGTATCTGTCAATTTCAACTCTTGCTCAAGAACATCAAGCTGTGTGCAAGTTTCTAACGTTGCCAGCTCGTCTTGACTACCTCCATCATAAACCCTACAAATAAAAAAAAATCCTAAATCATTGTCTTGTCACTCAACAAAAAGAGGTCTTCATTCAAAAGATAATAACTGTATGTACCTCATTTCTTGCAATGACTGTATTAACTTTGCTGGATCTAACTGAGCCAATTTGGGATGGATATGGTGCAGGTATGTTGTCTGCATACTTCTCAAGGCATCTGCCATTATGCTCTTTACAACCTCAGAGGCAATTCTGTTGTGTTCTTTGACTCAAAAGACTCCGATTTAAGAAAGAACCTTTTTAATCCACGACCGGTAAACATTAAATTACAATATTACAATATGCGCAAATTACAATATGCGCACTTAAGTACGAATAATACATGCATGACAGTTTCGGGTTACAACAAAAATCATCCTTTCAGTTCGATACTATGTACTAATTACATTTCTTCAATTAAACGTTTTGGTTTAGTACGAATTCTGGTAGGATAACGCTTAGAAACTAGAGCTTTGGCTGGTACTTCAGTAACTTTAGCGGGTTCTTCTGTTGTGGACGCATTAGGCGGCTGTGATAAATTGGGCGCCTCTGGTGCGGGGACTGGAACCAAATCTTGCGAACTCAGAGGGCTTGGCGGAACGACCAGAGTAGAATCTGCTTGTGAGTCAGTAGATTCAATCGGCGGTTTTTCTGGATGAAACAAAGGCGTTATTTCAGGATAAGCATCATCAAGAGGAACCTCAGCGTTTGATTCGGTATCTGCAACCTTTGAACCAGCCAAGGATCGCAACTGGCCCACGTGCCGTTCCCCACCATAACTTGATAGGTAACAGGCCCTAAGCGATCTTGAATGACTCCTTTGATCCACGGACGCTTACGATCTCGATAATCTCTAACCATGACTGGGTCACCAGGTAGAAAGTTACGGCGTGTGGTATGGTTTCCAAGCTTCGTTTTCTCGGACATTTAGCCGACAAATCGGGATGCAAGATGTCCAACAGGGTGTGAATTCTACGACCCATCAGGAGTTCAGCAGGGGTGCATCCAGTTGCTGTATGAGGCGTTGTCCGATAACTTGTAAGGAAACGGGCTAGTTTGTCTGCTGGGGTTCCAGGCTCATCTTTCATGGTCTTCATTGACTCTTTGAAGGTTCTTACGGCTCGTTCGACTTCACCATTGAAAGCTGGATGGTATGGCGAGGATAAGCAATGACGAATTCCATTTGACTTCAAGAAATCTTTCATTTCCTGAGCAACGAACTGCGGACCGTTATCTGAGACAATGACCTCTGGTAGACCATGAGTGGCAAACAGGAAACGTAGGGCTCGAATGGTCGTTGATGCAGTGGTTGAGGACATTGGAAATACTTCAATCCACTTGGATTTCGTATCTACTACAAGCAGAAACATCTGACCATTAAACGGACCAGCGAAGTCGACATGTATTCTCTGCCAAGGTCGCGTTGGCCAGATCCAAGGATTATTGACTTTCTCTGGACTCTTACAGCGATTTGCTTGGCAGGCATGGCAATCTCGCACTGTTTGCTCGACATCGTGATCGAGGCTGGGCCACCACACGTGTAATCTGGCTAAGGACTTCATGCGGACCATTCCGGGATGATTCAAATGTAATTCCGATAAAACAGCAGCCTGAAATTTGGTACGAATCACTGCCCTGGTGCCACGAAGGTTGCAGCCATCTTCAACAGTAAACTCGTCTTGTTTATTGTAATAAATCTTCAACTCGTCTGGGATGCATTTTTCCGCTGGCCAACCATGCAGAATGTAATACATCGCACGAGAGAGAACTGGAACCCCACGAGTGGCCTCGCGGATTTGTGACACAGTGATTGGTGCTCGTTCCATTTGAACGCGGTTAACCTGATCAGCTTCGATACTCCAATCATCTGGCTCTTCCACGGTCTTCCTTGGCAATCGAGACAGAGCGTTAGCATTGGGATAATCCTTGGATTACTGATAGGCGGACAACTGAATAGCCCAACGCTGCAGGCGGGACGCGGCCAGCACCGGGATACCACGTTTGGGACCAAGCAACAAGGTGAGAGGTCTGTGGTCTGTGAGCAATGAAAAACCTCTTCCAAACAGGTACTGATGGAATTTCTTAATGCCAATCACAATTGCCAGAGCTTCCTTCTCGATCATTGAATAATTCTGCTCACTTGCTGAGAGACTGCGGGATGCATACGCGATTGGTTTTCCTTCACCGTCATCAAAGACATGTGACAAGACTGCCCCCAAACCATATGATGAGGCGTCAACAGCCAGCCGAACTGGTTTATTCGGGTCGTAGTGGGCCAACAAAGGCGAGTTAAGGAGCAATTCTTTCAACTTCTTGAAGGTTACTTGATAGGTTTCCGTCCAGGCCCAAGGTGTGTCGAACATCAACAAGCGATTCAATGAGTGGACAAGAGTTGACATATCCCGAATGAATTTACGATAATAATTCACCAGTCCCAAGAAAGATTTCAGTTCCGTGGCATTCTGCGGCTCTGGAACTTCTTAAATGGCTTGTATCTTGCGAGGTGAAGGATGAATTCCATGCCGCTCCACCACGAACGCGAAATACTCTACTGAAGGCTTCATAAACACACACTTTGATTTTTTCAGTTTCACGCCCATGCTGTCAAACGCTTTAGAGTGTTTTCCAAATTGCGAAGATGCTCTTTGTCATTTGGCGCAGTTACGATTACGTCATCCAAGATACCACCAACTCCATTAAGGCCACTCAATACAGAGTCCATTGTTTGCTGGAAAATGGCTAGACTTGCTGCCACTCCAAACGGCAGGCGCGTGTAACGGAATAGTCCCAGATTAGTGTTAATCGTGACATACTGCCTGGATTTTTCATCCAACAACACTTGCTGATATGCTGAGGACAAATCTAATTTAGAGAAACTCTGACCACCATTCAGCTGCGTAAATAATTCTTCAGCTGTAGGCATGGGGTACTCGGGCACATCCAATGCAGGGTTGATAGTGACCTTATAATCACCACAGATCCTGATGGTGCCATCCGGTTTCAGAACTGGTACGATAGGCCTAGCCCAATCAGAGAATTCCACCTTCTCCAATACACCGATTCTTTCCAACCTCCTAAGCTCCTCTGCAATCTTCTCATTCAAGGCAATGGGAACCGGTCTGGGCTTAAAGAACTGCGGGGTGGCATTTTCCTTGAGCTTGAGATGAGCCGTCACTCCCTCGATTGTGCCCAGGCCCCCATCAAACAGTGATGCGTACTTAGAAACCAGTTTTTCCACGTTGTCGCACGGTTCCAGGGAAATCTGCTTGATCTGCTTCCAATCAAGTCTAAGAATGGACAACCAATTTCGTCCCATAAGTGCTGGACCATCACCGGCAGTGACCATAACTGGAAGGCAGGCTTGTTGATCACCATATGATACCTGGACTTTGGTTTCCCCAAGCACTGGGATTTCATACCCTGAATAACTCTTCAGTTTCACGTCAGTTTGCTGCAGAGGTTTCGCTGCCAATACACCAGACCAAAGATGGTTTGGAATGATCGTCACAGAGGCACCAGTATCGAGCTCCAAGTCCACTGACTTTCCATCAATCAGTACTGGCACGATCAGTTCTTTACATCTTCCCTGAGAATCGACTACGGTGAACATCGGCCAGACGGTTTTATCCACTGGTTCGGCCACTGTCTCCGCTTCTTCAATGCTGTGGATTCCACCGGGTTTCCTTTTCTTCTTTATCCTACTTTTCTTAGTTTCTCCTCCCTTAGCTTTCGGTGGACGCTTCTCCGAACATTTGAGTACAATGTGGCCAAACATCTGGCATCCATGGCACTGTGCTTTACGATGAAAACATTTTTCCGGAGAATGATTGGTTTTACCACACCTGAAGCATTCGGGAAAAGTTCCCTCCACTTTCTTAACATCATGGGAGGAACCATGAAATCCTGAGGCTTCTTTTTCCGTTAACTCACTTGCACAGGCCTTCTCCACTGCTGTTTGCAATGTCAACGTCGCCTCAGCCAGTAACTTGCGTTGAATTGACTGTGAACGTAAACCACAAACAAACCGGTCTCGAATGGCCCACTCGCGATATGAGCCAAATTCGAAGGTCTCCGCTAACTTTAGTAGCTTGGCGAGGTACTGCCTAACAGTTTCCGACTCTTCCTGTCCGGCTTTATGGAACTTGATAATTATCGGTTTTGGATCCACATGCTGTGCCAAAGTATCCACGATTTCATCGAAATTTAATTCCTTCGGTTTCCTTGGCGCTGAAATGGACCTCAACAAAGCATACATTTTACTACCCATTAATGTAAGTATGCTCGGTACACGCTTATCTGTCGGCACGCTGTTAACTTCGAAGAACATTTCGAGTCGCTCCACATAATGTTTCCAGTCGCTGCCCGGCGTAAACTCTTCCATACGCCCTAAACACGATGGATGTACCACGATGCTAGGCTGCGCTGATTCGGTGTATCCGACATCCGCGTCGCCAACTGTTGTGTTCTTCGACTCAAAAGACTCCGATTTAAGAAAGAACCTTTTTAATCCACGACCGGTAAACATTAACTAACTACAAATTACAATATGCGCGCTTAAGTACGAATAATACATGCATGACAGTTTTGGGTTACGTAACCCTTCGGGGAATTACATAACGCTACTAATAAACATTACTCTCACTCTCCACCATGGCACACTTTCACCTGTCCTTCTATGAAAACTGGTATGGGGCGGTGGAGCAGGGCTTATGATGTCTTTAAAACTGCTGGAATGCTCATGTGGATGTGCAGTAAGCTGGAGGCCATGTGTACAGCTGTTGATGTTTTTCTTTGCATGAATTTTATGATAGTCATCCAGCATGAATATCATAAAACATTTCAGCTGTTCAAAAATAAGAACATTGTATCAGATTTACAGAGATTTTATCTGAATACCCACAAATTAATGTCAATGATGTAATTTTTGTAATCTTGATTTTTATGTAACCTTTCAAGACTCCTTTTAAAAACTATCACGTGTAGGCTATAGTATTACTATGAAAATATTGTAATTATATTTGTTCCTTTAGAAATCTGTTCTGTTGCAAACTTGTCAGCAAGTTCTTTCCTGAATTTTTTCAGTAGTAAATAGTTCATGGGTTTGCTAAATAGCTTAACCACCTGACCAGCAGAAAGACCACCTGACCAGGCTGCTCATTGATGCATGCAGTCCACTTGTTTTCTGAAAATGGCTAAAAATAGTGTTACACTATTGTTAAAGATGTAATATTATTTTAATTATTATTTTAATATTATTGCAATAATTGACCAGATAAGCATCCCATTACTGGTAATCTTTGTTTTGTGGGTGTGAGAATTTGTGATATTGTACTGTATATTCTTAATTAGAACCAAAACCTTTTTGGGTGGATTTTGTTAAAAAATAATCTTCTTTATTTGCCTAAAATAAGCAAGAATGTGAAGTAATGCCACTATTTTCCTCTTCTGCAGGTCAGGCTGTTGACTGGTTAGTACACCACAATCTCCTGTCAAGGCTTTCGAGATGGTCTCCCAAAGACCAGGAAAATGTTTCTCAGCAAATTCTTGCATATCTCTGGGATCATACAGATCGCCCTGTTCATCCTCATAATGTTTGCAGAGGGACAGTTGGAGTTTTTTAACCTAGACTTCAAAGGCTTTTTCTGAAATAGATTTTCAATAATCTAGTATTTAAATCTACTTTGGTATATCAAAGAATCACACTTTTAAATATTTTTTGGCTTTTTAGTCAGACCCAAAGAGCAAAAAGATATTTGTTTGTCCGTGAAACCTTGTATCTCTGAAAGTTGACTTTGAACTGCAGCCAGCTTTTTTTTCAGTTCTTCACACTTTTCTTTTTCAACCCTATATTGTTTTTCTGCAATATTTGATAAAGACAATACTCAGTTTTGAGGTTTTAGAAAGCTGTGGTGCAATTTTTGTGTTATGGACTTTAATACATTTCTCATATGTGAAAGTTACCTTTCGTCTTTCAATGACAGGCAATCCAGGTTTCTTATAACAAGATGCTCGAAAATAATAATTATTACTTTAGCACCATTTCCAGCCCGGGCGATATTTCTTGGGTTTCCCTCCTTCTTTGTCAATGTATACTAGTGTTGCAGTCCCCTCGGTATTGTTGTTAACTGTGTGTTTCCGACAAAGTAGAGGAAAGTCAAAGAATGACCATCGCAGTTTATTTCACATCAAAGAAGACGAACATCGGTCGTTATTCTTCTCGATCGATCACCAGTGCTTCAAACAAAATTTTGTGTCATGTGGTGTACCCGTAGGCTCGGTTTCCGCCGCTCTCTCGAGTCTGGTCTACAATTGAGTCTAGTGTACCCGCGGCCCTTTCCAAAGCGTCGTTCAGCTGCCTTAAATCTCCATAGCAGCTCTCCTTTCTTTCTCGAGTTTCAGCGAGCCAGTAACCGTCCTACGTCGTCGTGCAAGGAAGAAATATCTCCGACAAAACCCAGAACACGAAAATAAACATTGGGTTATAATGTCGGCGAAAAATAATTTCGCGACCGCGTAACTTCGAGAGCGAAGTTGTTAAAGACAACAATTTTTCCCAACGCTCGACAGGCCTTAATTGTTCGATATTTAATTATTTCCTCAAAATTCGAAGTAATTTCTTTATTTTTTAAACAACCGCCTTATTTTTCAAGTTTAAATACCAATAAAAAATCTACCCGCGAATCGCAGCCATTTTAAACCGCGCGCGCCTGAGCCCACGTTCCCAGTCGCTGGGCTGTGACGTAGCCATTTGCGTTATTCAGCTCTGTCGGTGGAGTCGCGCAACATGGCGGCCATGCTTTAACAAGAATTGCACCCTCGGTTTGTAGCAGAAGTGTGCCATCTTTTCCTTGCGGGATTTCCAAAGAAAAGAAAACAAACGATAGCGGAGGTTGATCTAATGTTTTGAATATAGGGTCGCACCAAAGCGAAAAAAAAAAACAAAATTAAACAGAATGCAAAGATTAACGGGTAAAAGAAGTACCGAAAGAGGGCCACGGGCCAGTGCTTCCAGGTAGGAAGGAAGCGAAACAGTACTGGACAATGCCGTGATCATAGCGAATCAGGGACTACAGAAAGGACATATAATTAAAATCGAACGATGCCATGAAGCAAAACTGACGACAGCTCTAGAAAGGAGGCGAAATACCCGACAAATTGACTCAGAAGACTACAGACTTTCCCGCTCCCATTGAAATTTAAAATTCGCGCGTAGAGATGCTGTGCAGCCGCACAAGAGAAGTCACATGATCAGGTGATCATATCAAGCGTGTCTCTGTGGTTAGAGACATTACAAAACTGTAAACACAGCGGGAAAGATGTGGTTGATTCCTTGATCTGTCATAAAGATTAGTTCAGTTCACTCTTCGTAATTCACAACTTTTGCCGCAAGTTTCTGCCTGACTGAAGACTTACACTGACCGAAGTGAGTTTGCCAAATTTGCGGTAAGTGTTGACGTTTTTTGTGGTGATTGCTATGAAAATAATGAAGATGCCTCGGCGAGATAATTAAGCTCATTTTCAAGAGGAATCCTTTTTAAATTTAAAGCCATGCTGTGAGAGTCATTCTATGAATTACATCGTTATAATTTCGCTCATGCCTCTTGCCTGAATAAAACCACGCAGTATCATAAACAACACGCAAAACAGTCCACAGACTTGCGCGTGAACAGTTACAGTGTTAGTCCCAGAACGAAAAACCTGGAAGGACAAAGAGCTACGTGAATTTTATGCAAGATACAAAAGAACGTCTCTCTGACACAGATTTACAGCTTTCCTCTGGCGAAGCCGGACAGACGATAAATATGACACCCGTGATAACAAACAGCATAACTTGCAACAGTTTATCAAACATCCGGGCCCAGCATAGTAACACGAAATGCAAGTATCCTACATGTTCACGGGAATATTTCAAACTTTGTCCCTCCAGAGCTAACATTTGAGAGAGCCTAAACCCTATCTTACAATATAAATGAGCCTAGAGAGAAAAAAACTGGCAAAAAATAGAGCTGTCAAACTCTGCAAATTACACGCGGATAACAGCGGAAGCCAGACAAACATATTACCAATAACGGCTCTACTCTGACAAAATGTCCTCCTGAAAACACAGGATTATTGCTTAGCGAAATATTCAAAGATCCCCCCATTGTTTAATACAGAAAGGGGCCAATCATTAAAAGATATACTCGTGCGAGCTAAGCTCTAACTGGCTATTACACGTGAATAGGAGTCGCGCACATAAGCTTGACCAAAACTGTATTTGTAAACACTGCCGGGCGAATTTTGAAGTTTTCTCTGTGTTATTTTAACCACAGCCGCTTCTGGGCCGCCGCTTCGTAGACAGTAAAGAGTGCTAATTTTTTTTTTTTTTCTGTTACAAACCATAATTTTTTAGGCCGAAGCAAACATGATTTGCTAATGTGAATATTTGCACAATACGATTACATGAATGTTTCCTCGTTTTGTTAGTTTAATTTATTCCGTTTGGCGAAATGCTTGGGTGAATTTCCAGGTTAATTTTTTTGGCAACTGGTGAAGCTACCGCCGATAAAATGACTCCAAAGCTAAATTGAGCCGTCAGCAATAAAAATACCCACTGGTGCTATTGTCCTTCCTCATATGCTTATGCGTGAATATTTATTCATGTATTTAAATGATATAATGATATTTTTATTACAGAGAATTGGACTGGGCAAGAACTTCAGCCCTGTCCAAATGTCTCACGAACCTTCTTTCTTAAACCTACAGTAGAGTACATGTACATTATTTTCCACCATACCTAACACAGAATGTACAACCAATCGCAACTAATATCTAACATGCATGTGTATATCTCTGGCCTTTGCTGTGTCCTACACATATATTCTGATATGATTCCTGCTTTAACTGCTGGAAACAACTTTGACAGAGCTGTTTCAACAGTTTCACTTAAATTGATAAGTATTTAAGTATTTAGCACAACCTGTAGCAGTATTGTTGAGTGTATTAACCTCATGGAGGTTTTAAATGTTTTTTTTTAGAGCCGTTTTCATTTGAGTGTGGAAAAGTAATTGGTTTTGCGGTTGCTACGCTACATGATTGGCTTAAAAGATTCGCGCCACTTTTTCATCCAGTCAGAAGTACAACCAAAACCAATCGTGACGCGTTGGCATGCATTTTCCGGCGCTTTGCGTCAGCTACGTGTAATTACCTTGAGTTTTGATTGGTTCACTGTATTGTCTGTGTTCTTTGTGATTGGCCAGAGTAATTACTTTGGTTTTGGTTTTACGACACTCAAATGGAAACCACTCTATGATGATAAAAAACAACAAAATGTTCATGTGAAACCTGATCTTGGTGTTGGTTGTGAATCATAGTTCATCTTAATGAGCCTCAGTGTACTGGTACCCCAGCGCACACCTGCAGTCTACAGGTGCAATAATTGATAGGTTAATACAAAGAGTAATGTAAAGTTAAAAATCCAACATTAAAATATGACTTTTGAATGTATCCTTTGCTAAAATTAGTCACTGACAATTTAATTGTTTCCACTCCTTGTGAGATTCCAGAGGTAAATTACCACCTAGGGTGCTTACCATTTGGCCAGAAAATCCAGAAATTTTGATTTGCAGTCAAATGGTCAGGTAATTTTCGGAAATTTCATTCGGAAATTGTGGAGTAGCTTCTGAGATACTCCTATTTTTCCATTCGGAACGGAACAACAGAAATTTCCTTACCATTTGCTAAACTTTCCAGTTTCCAGTCCTTCATTAGCCGAAAACAATGACGGGAAATTGAATTGTAACAAGAGCCATAATCAGGGACGGAGACCGTAAGTCTTGGGATGCGCGTGGACCCATGATATGGGACAATTTTTCTATTTTTAGAACAAATTGCGCCATCCTGACGTCATATATCCGCGCTGATCCACGCACGTGTCTTGGGCTCTCGCGTGGATGTTGTCACGTTGTGTGATGAAATGGTGAGAGTTGCGAGATTCTCCTTCCGATTTTTCACAGCGATGACAGGGAATAAGGCAGAGAAGAACCAGGGCTCTTCTATGGACTTTTATGCTCTGATTTAATGGAAAAGGTGTGTTTTTCAGGGTCGAAAATTTCTTTAATTTCGCGCTGTAAATGAATAAAATCCGTTCGCCGGCTAGTTATTCCCGTAAACTTTTGTGTTTGTTTTGTAGAGAAAAGTTCTGTAAGAAAACTGTTTACTCCGGTATCGAGTTAATTTGTGAGTTTGCCAAACAATGCTTTATCATAACCAAAACCTGTGTTTGATAGTTTCTTGTTGTTTCTGCTCGTTTGGCGAGTTTGCAAAAGTTTTGGAAGGCAAGTCTTGGCGCCGGGTACGAGTAGCTCATTTGCATAGTGCAGCGCGTTCACTTTCAAGTCCGAGTCGGTGTTTTCAGATTGTGAACAAATCGGGAAAAAGATTTGTTTCGTTGTCTTTTGTGCTGAGATACTACAACAAATTTTACCAACGTTCACCAAATGGCTACTAACATCATGTGTGTTTCTTTCACATAGTGAAACTTAACACTGCGAAAAAAAAATAGACAGGGAGTTTTGATTCAATCGAAATCTTTATTTGAGTTGATTAAAAGCGTCATCGTAACTTTTCTGATTATTTCTGCTGTATTCACATATTTTCAGCTAAGCTTTTAATATGTTCTCAAACATTAGTCAACCTTAATCATATTCAGAAACTAGAGATATTATATGAGTTCGATGTACGTTTTCACACCAAAGTACGAAGTCCAATTTGTCATGTTTTACTAGCTGTGCAAAACACGCATCGGCGGGCGCTCTCATTCATCGACAACAGAAAATTTATTGGATTTTTACACAAACAAAACTAAGCAGCATCTACGGACATAAACCTATTGTCACTTATTGGGCCTTAACGCTGCCATATCCAAACATATCCAACTAGTTTTTTTTTCTGTGTTATGAAAAAGTTGAGTGGAGTAAGTGAAGTTCTTGTAAAAGGAGCAGCGGAACTCAACTTGATCAGCGATATAAAGCGGGACATACCTAAATTCGGCACTGTCTTGACTCAAACTGGAGCAACTTACGGCGAAAATACTTAAGCAAAATTCCAACAGCCATAAAGGCGTTGAGTTGTGGGCCAAAGTCTGCCAAAGTAAAAGCATAAACGATTTCGGACGCCATTTCCCCTGCGCGACATCCGCGAAAATCCTCGCAGCAATGTACGCGCGTGTGCCGCAGGCGATGGCGCAATTTGTTCTAAAAATAGAAAAATTGTCCCATATCATGGCGCCAACCCCAATACTAGAAATGGCGCGCGCTTACGGTCTCCGTCCCTGATTATGGCTCCTGATTGTAAATGGTAAGCGCCATTTCGTTCGGTGGTTTGGTGATTTTGGAAAAACCCTTATCATTATTTAACGCTCGTCCCAAACCAGTTTATTTTGACAAATGGTAAGCACCCCTAATGTAATAGTCCTGTCTTCAAACTAGGGAAAATGACACTGTAAAATGTTTCCAAAAAAAAAAATGTTGCAATGAAAGTAAAAAGAATTGTGAATGTCGACATGGTGTACATTGTACATCATGTAAAACTTTAGGTGAGTGCCAAAGGCATACACTAATAATTCATACTATTTACTTTCTCAGGACAAATTAAAATAATTATGTGATCAGAAAAATAGCGAATATTGTCCAGGCAGTACCAGTTTATGGATGGCATATGCATCTACAGTAAGAGGAACTGTAAGCATTTCCAGGTAATTAAGTTAGTTTTATGCTTATGACTTCTTGTACTTGGTTTTTTGTCATTTTATCACAAGAATAGGTAATGAAAGATGCATGTCTAAAGTGAATGCAAAGCTAACACACTGTTAAAGGTGTATTTGCATGTTAATCTTGAACAATCTGAGATGTCAGAGAAAATATTTAAACATATCTATGATTGTGATAAATGAATGATGGTGAAATTGCAGCTCGGTAAATATATGTGAAATAATGTAACACGAGCGTGGGACCTAGAAAAAAATCTGAGTCCCTATAGGATTTGAACCCATGACCTTCCGAACACCGGGCGGACGCTCTATCCACTGAGCTACGAGAACTCATGGAGAGCCAGGTCCCACGCTCGTGTTACATTATTTTACATATATTTACCGAGCTGCAATTTCACCATCATTCATTTATCACTATTTATCACATATTCACTGCTGAATCCTGCAGGAGGCAGGAGACGCATGTCATGTAAGAACTCAGTTAAATGACCTGGCTCTCCATGAGTTCTCGTAGCTCAGTGGATAGAGCGTCCGCCCGGTGTTCGGAAGGTCATGGGTTCAAATCCTATAGGCACTCAGATTTTTTTTCTAGGTCCCACGCTCGTGTTACATTATTTCACATATCTATGATTGTTTTGAGATGGAGAGCTGTTACATGTAAAGTACAAGTCACAGGTCACAAGTCACAGGTCACAGGTCACAATAAAAAATACTTGTGAATTTGGTAATCAAAGTTTTCAGGTCAAATCAACAGCACTTACTGTTCACTTGTTATACATCATGAAATTTTCGAAAAGATGCGAATTTATGCTCTGAATGGTGCGCAACAGCCACTCAAAAATTATCACGACGTTGACTTGAAATTCATGTAATGAAGCTTTAGCGCATAATGTCCAGTTTTCAGAAACAATCGTTTCCAAGTCAAATCAACACCTCTATTTACAACAGTAAAAGCGGAAATCAAGCAAACGACAACAATCTCTAACCTCCTGTATTTGACCCTTACTTTAATTCCGTTAGGATGTGGCATAATTATAATACCAGATTATCTAGCAAAATGACTAAAGCCCCGGCCAAACGATCGCAACATGCCAACGCAACATATCACAACATTGTTGGGCGCAACATGTTGCGTGCGTTTGGCCACCCTGTTGCGATGTGTTGCGACATGTTGGGTGTTGTTGGCTTAAATTTGAAAATGGTCAAATCTGAGCCGACAACACCCAACATGTCGCAACACGGTGGCCAAACGCACGCAACATGTTGCGCCCAACAATGTTGCGATATGTTACGTTGGGATGCTGCGATCGTTTGGCCGGGGCTTTATGTTATTCCAAAAGTCAGAACAAATTATGGAACATTCAACATAAGATATCAGGGTGCTAAAGTGTGGAACGATGTAAGTGATGACTTAAAGCTTCTTCCTTTGAAAATGTTTAAGGAAAATCTTAAGTTAATTCTTGTTGAAAAATGCTAATAACTCTTCTAGCCTTCCGTTGCTTTTTTTTTGAACTCTGATATTCGTAGCTTTTTTGACCTTACTTGTGTGACCTCGTGTGTGTGTGTGTTATTTCTGACCCAAATCATTGCATTAGATAAATCACCTAAGTATAGCTGCTCTTTTTTCTAGCCCCTATGGTTATTTGGGGCAGCTAGTACTCCTCTATATTTTTGTTAACTTATATCCTTTATTACTATTGTATTATGTTGGGTACAAATAAAGTTGTTGTTGTTGATAAAAAAAAAAACAAAACAAAAAAAAACAAAACATTTTCTTTCTCAGGCATAACCTGGGAAAGGTAACACAAAATTTTTCAAATTCCTCACTAGTTTAGACAGAGTCTGGAGGTACAGTGTGATTGCTTAGGAATGGACTCATACATACATTTTATTTACGCTTTTAAGGTAAAAGTACTATCATTACGTGCTCGCGGGTAGTAAAGCTAATGTAGGCGGATCATGTTTATAGTAAATAAATAAAACCAAGAGACTATCAGGGTGAGAGAACATATCCCGTGTCCTATGATAATCTTTTTCAATCTATTTTAAGCTTCGCGTCACGTGCACGCTGTCAAATTTATTTTTAGTCTCGGTCCCGTGATCACGCAAGCAATGGCCAACGGTCATCAGGTCGTGTCCATCTGAATAAGAAATTGAAAATTTAGCGGTTTAAGAGAAAAAAAAAATATATATATATATTTTTTTAAACTGCCGCACTATTAGCATTGGAAATCATTTCCAGAGCTGGGCAGGTCTAGGCAAATTATACGTGCTTCTCCAAAGCCGTAAAATAGAATTCGTGTCATTTCCCTGCATGAATGATGAATGATTAACATAAAGTGCTAAGACTCGAATTTCTTTAACCTGTTTGAAAGTCGTTTCTCAGAAAGTGCCGAAAGGATTGAAGCGAAAAGCATCTCTTTCGAAAGACATTTTTAAGCGCAAGACAGCTAAAATATTTGTTTCGCGTTTGTTAAAACTTTTGCTCCAAAAATAGCCGTGCAAATGTTTGTATATTTAATTTCGGAAGTGCTGTGTAATATTTACCGGACTTACTGCAACGTTTGGATCAAGAGAGGTCTCTTTGAAGAACACTGTTTTCAAAGCGCCACGCAGGAATGTTATCTTCGATGTGTTTAACCTAAGTTTACTTCGAAAATAAGTCTTGTCATCTCTCTGCATGACTTATTCCGACTTGAGACGCGCCATGCCGTGGCTGCTGACAAGAATGGCATTCTTAACACGCTCTCAAGTCGTTTTTCGAAAAGTACTGAGCCGCCTTAAGTGAGAAAAGTATCTCTTTTGAAAGCTCTTTCAAAGCGTTAGAAAGTTAGAATTA
Source organism: Platygyra sinensis (assembly GCA_019787425.1). Classification (NCBI taxonomy): domain Eukaryota; kingdom Metazoa; phylum Cnidaria; class Anthozoa; order Scleractinia; family Merulinidae; genus Platygyra; species Platygyra sinensis. The sequence continues at coordinate 38,458 of JAHPZR010013199.1, forward strand.
TTCTTCCTCTGACCTTACAAAATGCGCTTCGAAGATCCCGGCGCAGGGTTTTTGCATATTTGATCAGCTGTTAAAATTAAACCTCAATGTTGTCACGTCATTTAAATTGGCCAATCAGGTGCCTTTCCTAAAATAGCCTCGCAGCTTGACCACGCGCTAAAATTAGATTGAAAAAGATTATCATTGGAAGAGGCCCATGTATGGGGGATGTGTTCTCTCATCTGATAGTCTCTTGCTAAAACTGACTACAACTAAATTTGTTATACCTCACAACTCAAATACGTTTTCGATCCGAAGAGAACGCGTCACGCGTCATGGGTCAAAACTCGCTAACTCCCTAGTGCGAACAAAACTCCCTAGGGAAACAACAACATGAATTTTCGACTCGCACGTGATCAGGTCGTGCTCCTTGAGACCGCGGCAGATTTGTGAGCCAGCTGGAGTAAAGCAAACGATTTCTTCGCAGTCTGTCCTAATTTTGAGTTGGGAGGTATAACAAAACACTTAATGACTGGTCCCCCAGGAAACAGCGAGTTTTGATTCCCCTCGACCTCAATGTTTCCCTCGGCTTCGCCACGGGAAACATTGGGGGTCTCGGGGAAACAAAACTCATTGTTTCCCTTGGACCAGTCATTAAGTGCCTATTCATAGAGAGGTATCCCAGACCCCACGCAGAACCAAACTTCTTCCAGCAGCTCCCGGATGTAAGATGCTGTGGGTCTGTTCTCCACAGACTCCTCGAAACACAGGTTCATAATTTCATGCAGCTAGAAAAACAAACAATTAAAAATTAGACACTCAAAAAAAGTAGGAAAACTTATCTTCAGCATATTTCTTGTACGTTGTGTTCTTTCTGTTGTACACAATATTACGCTGTCAGATAGGCCAAAGAAATGCTGTAAAAGGCGCGAGGAAGCTACGATGATGATCATTGCTAATAGAGCGGTTTTCACTTGAGTGTCGAAAAGTAATTGGTTTTGCACTTTCTACGCCACTCGAATGGCTTGAGAGATTCGCGCCACTTTTTCATCCAATCAAAAGTACAACCAAAACCAATTGTGACGCGTTCGCATGCATTTTCCCGCGCGTTGCATTAGCTACCTGTAATTACTCCGACTTTTGATTGGTTCACTGTATTGTCTGTGTCCTTTGTGATTGGCTAGAGTAATTACTTTGTTTTTGGTTTTACGACACTCAAGGGAAAACCGCTCTAATAGACTTCTGATGGGGCTATTTCTGTTTGAAACAGAAACTTGTTACTGTCTACAGAGCAGGTTTGTTGATAGGTTTTTGCATTAGCATCTACACTTGACGAAAGTTCCATTACTATCTCGTTGACCGCTACACTAATTGTGCGTGGACGGCTGGAAATAGATCTGAAATCTCTTGGTAAAACAAGACATCTCATGATTGCTTGAGGTGAGAAAGAACTGAATTACTTGACAACAATGTGGCCGATTATAATCGGATTAACATCAGTGTCTTCTTGAGGACGCAAAACAAGAAGCGATCGTGAAAATAAAACAAACAACATTATTTACCTTGACATATTCACTAGATCCATGGCAATGCCCTAATAAGGTAGCTAACAACTGTCCAAATTGTTCAATATCGTTGCTACAGTTACTCTGTTCATCCGCTGCCCAGTCTGTAAAAGCCCCAACATCGTTCATCTTGGACGCGCGAGAAAAACCACCCAAGACTGCTCTTATAGGGGGAAGCTAAAAGGAAGCGATAAAAGTAACGAACAAGATTAAAAGAAAACTTCAGATGAGGTTTTGATATGTGCAAGTCACATGCAGCTATGGAAAAGCGAAGTGTTAACCCAAATCTGTCAGTTTCTTTCAGCGTGCATTTCTTACGGTCTCTTTTCTACAGAGCGGAAGTTAAGAATGTGCTAGTTTACACTGTATCTGTTGTAATTTTTTTTCCACTGGCAGCTTAGGAGATAGCCCTTACTCGTTATATTCATTCTATTCATTGAAAAACTAACAGGAAACTTTCTCTCGTGACCGCTTTGTCGCGTTTCTCTTGAGGGACTATAAGAGAAAAAGAGATTGCTCATATTTACTCATTTTACTTTCTCGTGGGCATTGACCAATCAGAATGTTGCTTATTGTAATGTTGTTATGAAGTATCCCAAGATCCTGTAGTCGTTCTATGGCGCTGATGACGTCACAGGCTATGGCGCACACTGCATCGAAGTTAAGAACAGTTCCTTTCTCGCAAAGGAAATCTTGCAATGTTGAACTCGACACAAAATCATAGCAAATCAGTCTTGAAGAAAAAAAGTTCAGAGAATGAAACATATGAATAGTGATCAAAAGTAGAAGCTAAGTTTATTTAAGACCGGTGGAAGCCTGGGGAGAAAGAGTAATTCCAGATTTCTTCTCGGCGCGGCATAGAAAGACGCTATTTCATAAGGGAGGGGATAATTCGTGTAGGCATGTGGGCATATGTCTCATCATCACCCTAGCATTACACTTAAACATGGAGTACAACTTTAATGTGCACCGGCCGCTTTAAGTTTAGCGTCCTACATTACACGAATTCAATGTGTTGTTGGTTTTTCACCTACTGCACCTTGGTCCAAGGGTTTTACTCAAGAGAACCGCCCTTTCAATTCCCGCATTAACATGTCACTTGCCCTCTTTACGGTTCTCTTTAAAAGTACTGAGCTGATTGATCGTAAAAAGCAGCCTGTTGAGGCATTTTATTTTGCCATGAACAGTCCAGGTCAGGAGAAAAACCTGAATGTCTCCGCGGCATTCAGTTTAACCGACACCGGCGCTGAAAATGCAGAAACATTCCCAAAAAAGGCAACTTACAGACTGTTTGAGTGTAATTCACGAATCTTCACTTCTCCTTGTTCAACGCTTTGGTCACGAGCTGAAGAACAAAGACAAAGAAACAAACAGGTCCGGCAGTCAATCAATAAGAACCTAGCGCCCCATTGAATAAACACTTAACACAACAGGTACTAGCATAAGGAAATTGACAGGATATACTATGCATTTACTCTTATTTTAACCTCTCTACAACAGCAACGACCACCGTGTGTGAAACCGCGTCGCAACTGTCACAAAGCCTCTCGAAAACCGCCAGTTAATCAACGACTGACGTATGTTTCCAAAACTCCATTTTTACCGTAAAAGAAACTTGATCGCTACAGCCCTTCGTTGGCCCGTTTCTCTTTGGTTTCTGTTATATTGATATATTTTGATTGTGCTACGCATTTATATTCTCAAAATAGGCAATTTTCTTTTTAATATATGAATGTTGTAATCCCCGAGAAAAACAGGTGTCATTTCACCAACACTATTTCCACATGACGGCCACCTCTGTAAAACAGCTGCTTTCAATTCTTTTGTCCCCAAGGTGGCGGCTGTGAAGAGGTCCCACTGTGGTACAAAAGGACTATACCCAAGATAGGCATTTATTTCGCCGATAGAGAAGACTTATTAAAATGTATGTGTAAATAGGAAGCTGATAGTTATAAAAATAGTGAATGTAGACTGAGAAATAGAAAATTTTAAAATATAGAATGTTTCTCACCTTTGGAGTGCCAGCGATAATGAAGTAGATTCGAGAGACGTTCTTTATCACAACACATGCCCCGTACAGTATCAACCTCAGCTAGCCACTCCTTCTTGTATTCTTTGGAAAAATATTTCAGCAGCACCATGCTAAGGAGATTCTCTTGCTCGCACCAGGCTACAGCATAACCCTACAACAGCACCAACGGAGAATTAGCTCTCATTATTAGACACAAGGAAGGCTTGCATGTGAATAAACATGACCTTCTCCTGGTCCACCGTGATTTTTTACAGAAACAACTTGGTCCGAGCACTTACTGTTGAACGTTTTGTTGCAGTGTGGTATTGAAGAATGTTAGCGTCTTCAATCAGCTCGAGTTTAGCATGTACTTCCTTGCTGTCTTGCTCCTTTGTTTCCGCTTCAGGTCTCGGTGACGGAAGTGGAATGGAATCAGCCGAACCACTGATAGCATTAGTGACAAAGGTGTTTTTATCAGATGTTTTAGGTCAATCAACTGATTGGTTTCGACCTGAAAAACATCCAGAAAACAACTCAAACTCATACAACCCCGTCATTGAAAGTGGTAAAAGCTGTTGACCCTAGAGTAGAATAAAAATTTTCCGCGTGGGGGTTGGAATTTAAGGTTAAAAATGAGGTGACGACATAACTTAAGGTAATTAGTTGGATTAGCATGAAAACGGCAACAGTAAAGACTTTTAACGGTAATATATAAATTTGTTTTATTTGATTAAAAAGCCGAGAGTTTTACAGGCGGGAACGTGAGCGGGACCCAAGTGGTCCGGCGTCCCTATTTTATAAATTGTTTGGCTTGTCGACTCTGCAATGTGAAATTCAAGAGCAAACCATATGACAAATTTGGTTACAAATGAGAAAACATTTATCAAAATTGTGTAAGATACACTATACACGTACAAGTATGTTGTAGCACATATGCCTCAGTGTTAAGCTATGAATAGAATACCCATTTGCTGTGAAAGATGTACTTTAATGTAGAACTTTACTTTTCTTTAAAAGCAGAGATAACAGTGCCCTAGCATTGAATCTAGCACTGCCAGGACATAATGATTCGTATTTGACTTTTCTCTACTCTTTGTTGAGGTTGACAGGAGTTACCCGCTGCTCACAAGTGAGTCGTTATTCAACCACATCTTCTTTGGATATATTCTGGCAAACCTGCAAACTGTAAGTTAGAAACAAGCCACAAGTTGTTTGGGTGAAAGAATTTAACGGGCATGTACATTGATTACATTTTTTCAGCTTTCGCCGAACCCCGCGCAGGAGTAGTCACATGCGCAAAACTAAACCTGGTCAATCCGAATCACAGGTCTTCAAACGACTAAACATAACTTTCAAGAATCAACCCGAGCCATTGTGGCCGCAAAGCCAAAGTGGACTGTCATTTCAACTGAGAAAAGCCCGAGTCAGCGTAAGCTAATATATAGCTTTAGGCCAGCCTAAAAGCGTGGCTCCTTGGCCGGGTTGTTCAGTGCCCGATTGAGCTAACCCAGGAAAAGGTAGAATGATGATTTTAGTTTTAAAACTTTGCGTTTTGTGACTTTCTGTTTTGAGTTTTATAATCACCATATACTCAAAACAAAGCAGCAAAAAATATTTGTATAGAAGAAAAAGTTATAATTCGAATAAATTTTAGTCCTGGGCTAGCGTTAACAGGCTTCCGAACAATCCCGCCCTGTTTTCAACAAGTTAACCTGACATGAGCCCGCGATCCAATCGAAAACCAGCACTTGGTCAGCCGTCAACTTCAGAAAAACACGAAACCTCGATGAGCTGTACTCTTGAGCCCGCGATATGGTCACGTGATACTGGTCAGCAGATACCTTGTTTTGACAGGTGCCAATTGATCATAACATGGATGTCCAATATCAAAGAAGTACACGTAAACCAAGGCTGCATGTCTCTGTCAACCGCTATTATTTGGAGTATAGCCGCCATGTTGCCGTCGTCGTGCGTACGCGCCCACGAGCAATACCGCTGCCCATGATAACCATGAGAAAATCAATTCATGGGTTTCTTTTTCCCTATATGGTTATGGGGCTCCGCTTGGCGGGCCGCCGGAGCTCCGCTATGATGAACCACGTAAGCTGTGATGATTTCTCGAAAGAGAGCGGGAAACCCAGGTAAAACCATTCCTCGCGGTTACAAAGAACGCTAAAGCATTCACCAAAATTGCCCCATAACTCGTCTCAGTTGACCGTGTTGTCGATGCTAACACCGTTATAATACCCGAAATGGTGGGATGATGATGATGATGATGATGATGATGATGATGACGATGATGATCGTGTTACATCGTTAGCGCCTGCTCGTGACAAGGAGATCACCCTCTTGTACGATAAAGGACGCTACGACGCCATCACAGAACTAAGCAAACGGTCTAAAGGTGTCTATACGAGCGCATATAACTGCTACACTTGAAAGATAAGACCTGCCCTAAAGTTTTTTAGACTGGATACAGATAACTTGGGCAAATCCGGCCCTCGGATGTGTGTTAAAGGAAGCGACCACGAGAGATAAATTAATCAAATACAAATAATGTTTTTAGTAAAAAGACGAAGTATGCAACACGAAGGGGCACCCGCACATGGAAAGCATCATCTTTATAGAGTTATACTTAAGTATCCAAAGCGTGAAGGAATTTACTTTACATAGGCGTCCCTTACACGCGTGGATTCCTCTACTATGTGATATTTCTTCTATTAAGAGCTTACATGTTATGAACTGTCTCCTATCGGGACTGGAGACGGAGGGATTGTAAAAGAAAGCGTTTGAAAGTATGTCCGATTCTTGCTCTCTGCCTTTGTTTGGATGAGAACTGGCCTACTCACCTGGCAAACGACTGTGGAGAGTTCTCATTACAAAGCTACTGACGGTTTTTCTCTTTCGGGTTAATTGTTAAGCTTCGTTTGACACTCTCGGTGGAAAAAGTGTACAGGATTGGATTGAGTGAAGAGTTGAGTGGAAGAACAAACACTGCTATCCACACATAGGCGATTTTGTTTGGATCATCAAAATTTCCAGTCAGAGATAAAATGTTGATCATAATTATTGGCATCCAACAGCAAAAGTCTGTCATCACAATGAAGACATGCGCTTGGCCATGGCGGATTCTTTGTTTCAATTTGTCGACCGCGCGGCGCGGGACGCGCGCTTTACCGTCCAAAACATTGTTATGTAGGCGACGAGAATGAACGTGAAAGAAATGAAATTCAACAAACGAAAAGGCGACAGAATATTCCAGCACCGGTCTTCCTCCAGACAACTGAAGCGGAAGGCAAACGGCAGAGCGGCTGTAGAAACCAAAGTTACCAGCGCTCTCATCACTATAAAAGTAGCTAATACCAGTAATGGGAATAACCGATATGACTACACCAAACGTCCATACTCCTATGCATGCAAACACGGCAGCCCTATAAGTAAGGCGGTTGAACTTGAAAGGAAAGACGATGCATATTAGTCTGTCCATTGTAATGATGGTTAGAATCAGAACTGATACTTCACTGGAGAGCATCGAAAGAATTCCAGCATTTCGACAGCCTATGCCAGATCTCCATTCGATGTCATGCATAAAGTATTCCCCTTGCCATCGTAAGTCCATGATTGCGATTGTCATCATATAGATGCCCATCAACAGATCAGCGACCGCCAGATTTGTCAGCAAGAACGATTGAACCCTGTTCTCTTCTTTGTCCAGGACCCGCCATATTATGACAAAGAGGTTGCCAAGAAAGGCGAGGAGTCCAAGAATCCAAATACAGGTCTGGAGAGTTTTGTTTTTCCTGAGGTCGTCACAGCTTGAAAATTCATCGACTGGGGACTCACAGTCAACAGCTTGGATTGATTTCTTGGCATAGCAGCAGAGAATGAAGCGGTCAAGTTTCCTGGGAAGGAAAAATCGCTGAACATAAGAACATAAGGATTAACAATAGTGTTCCTCATCGTGTTCGTCCGATAACAATCATTCATGTCAAGATTCTCAACAACGAGTGAATCCTCAAGTTCTGCAAGTTTTAAAATCAATGTTTCTTGATGCTTCCTTCCAGAAATGTATCTTTAACTTTTTCTTTTGTTTCATTTATGGCCTCGTAATCAATTTGCTGGCTTTACCTACCCTAAATCAGGAAATATATCAAATCTGATCTGAGTATTTCTGGGTTAGCATTTTCCCCCAAATGGATTCCGTTAAACAACCACAAACTAAACCTTTACTCACAGGTATTTAATGTTTTTCAGTTCACTAAAAGCATCGGACGGCACATCAGATAGTTTGTTGCTGTTCAGGTACCTGAGTTAAGCAAGAGGTAGAAGCATCACCAAAAAATCCGAACGAAGTGAGACCACTCAGATCTTGAGTGAATATGAATTTTCCACATGTACTCAAGATCCGATTAACTTCTCGACACATTTTGTTGTATCAGCTCCTTCATTGTAGGGCACTATATTTGCTCTAGCGGTGATTATCACCTGAACTAAGAGCAATTCCATGTTTATTTTTCGATTCTCTCCTTTATCTATCAGCTGCCTAATTCGTGTAAAAGGACGAATTTGAAACAAATATGGTCTCATCATAGACCATAAACGAACAATTCTCCTCGGGATACTTGTCGAAGACTCGCAAAGGAACCCCTAAAACTGCTCATTGCTCTTTCCCTGGGAGGTTTTCAAAGCGCTTTATGTTGTATTTTGCTTATATGAAAAATGTTATTTGACGGTGTTGTGACCACAACAAAAGGAAAACTTTGACATCAAGCCCTCTTAGTAATAACACAATACATATTTTGTCACGCCGATTTCGAACGTTAGCAGTGACTTTCACCCTGTAAATCAACACGAAGGGTGAAAATAAAACCTGGACTTATTCCATATCAGGCGCATTGAAGCGTTTCGTGTGGTGATATCAGTGTAGTATTCTTGACACTGTAATTTTTACTTGCAGGTATTCTAACGACTCTAGTCCTTGAAAAGTTCCCTTCGTAACTGTCGTCAACTGATTGCTGCTTAGGTCCCTGGCGAAATAAGAAAGCATGTAAAGAAAAATCCATCATCTCATCCGCGTGATGCCTTCAGTTTCTTTTGAAGACAGACAGATAGACAGACGACAGACAGACAGACAGACAGACAGACAGACAAACTTTTTAAAATTTAGGCACGATTAAAGTATCCAATTTATTAAGTCTCAAGCTCGCCGCTTCCAGTGCGTCGGTAGAAATAATTTTAAATAAAGATAAATTGTCAAATTACTGTGGCGTTAGCTGACGTACACTGCATACCAGACTCGCATTGTAACTGTTACGGAACTCTGCCGCGTTGAATAGGCGATTGGTGAAATTGAATACTCACAGCACTTTCAGTTTTGCAAGAGTTCCAAACAGGCCACTTGGTAAAGTTGTGAGCTTGTTTTCCTGAAGGTATCTAGACAACAGGAAACAAAGGTGCAATATCAGTATACCCAGGATGATAAAAAGAACATTGTTTCGACTCTTAAAGGTAGCTATTTTTATGAGCAATTGCTCGCTGTAGAATAAATTTAAAAGGTATCCACAAGAGTTTTACTCATAGATTATTCATCAATTCAACCTAAGTCGATCTTCTTTTCTCAGAAAATCAGATAAGTTAATTACTCAAAGTAACTTTACAGATTTAAATTGTTTATTCTTTTTAACTCTAGACTGTACGTACCTGTGTTACGATGCGAACAGACGCCTGTCGCAAGATCGCAGGCCTCTGCTTGCAGTGTTTACCCATATATGGTTATTGCTTTTATTAGGACTGCTATTAGATTAATCTAATTCATAAATGAGAAATTTAACAAATAGATAAACTTACAAATGGGTCAAATTGCTTTTGATGTCAAAAACACCATGTTCCATTCCTTCTATCTGGTTGGAGCGCAGACTCCTAAAAACTCAGTCACTTCAGTCAGTTAAACTGAGTTATTTATGAAGCGCAAGCTTTGAAATTCAAAATTATAACTTAAAATTAGAATCTTAGCTTTTCACTTACAAAACCTCTAAACTTGTCAGTCCGTCAAGCATTGCACTACTTGCTTTGTGTAGAAGATTCCATCCCAAATCACTGAACCAAAAAAAGCAAAAGTTCCAATTTCAAAAGGACCAGATAACATGTTAACTGGCAGCCTATCTGTGTTAGTTACATGTTAGATTAACATTGTATTAAAGATAAGGAGTGCTTTTAACCGTGTTCCGAGAAACATAAAATACTCACAGCACGCGTAAGTTGGGAAGCCCGATGAATCCTCCAGCAGCGAGAGAACGAAAAAAGTTAGAATTCAGTCTCCTGAAAACAATATAAATAACATTCATTACAATACAATTTTAAATTATTCGCCAATAGTGATACTTCTATAACGTGATTCAGACATTTTGTCAGCCATTTTTGGGGGGGAGTGCCTCTTTTAGCAAGGAAATACCTCTTAAGAAGCCATTTTGAAAACTAAATTAATTTATTGTCATTAATTTATTTCAATTAAACTGAATACAGACATGTTTCTTTTCCAGGTATGTTCCTGAAAATAATATCAGATGGGAAATATACTTACAATGTGTTAACAGATGGAAGATTGTGAAAAGAGTGTTCATCTGTATGGAGAAGAATATTGAAACTGATGTCGCTGAAGATAGGAAAAAGACAAAGACAAAGACAAAGCTAAATCAAATGACAAGAATTTTGAAACACATTTGAGGTCTGGGAGATTATGTACCCAGTTTCTTGAAATTCAAACAAGTAAAACCTCATTTGCCCTCATGAAGTGGTTTTCACTTCTGATTGCATGAAAAAGTGGCGCGAGTTTTTTAGCCAATCGTGCAGGATAGTAAGTGCAAAACCAATTAATAAATTGACGTCAGTTTTTCATGCGTCTGTCCTGTTATTGATCACAAATTTCGTCATAACATTGTTAAAGTAGCTGTGGAGCCACGAGGTGATAGCCGAGTGGATCCGCAGACTACTTTGACAATGTTATGAGGAAATTCATGGTCTATAACAGGACAGACGCATGAAAAACTGACGTCCATTAGTTTTTTTTCGATAATTAACAAACTGTCCGCTCTCGCTCGTTGCCGTATCGCATAAATTATAAACTCATGTTTCCGTCCGCTTATTGACGATAAAAATTAGCCAATGAGCGCACGAGAATTTGTGCTGCTATCGTAAAATTTCTTTTCGACACTCGTGTGAAAAAAGCTCTAAACATCGGAATATAAGAGAGACTGTACCGAGCAAACGGGTGAATACACCCCAGTTTAAAGTGTTACTATCTAGGGATAAAGGGCAACCTAATATTAAACTTAAAATGATTAACATGGGTCCCATGGCTAGAATCTCTGGGATATGCTCTCTTATAACAAATAATGTTGCTCCAAGAAAGCGTTTCTTAACTATCTCTATTCAAAAACATCGCATGACGAGTTTGGACGTTTTGATTTTTGCGTTCAGTTAGATGTGAAGAAGAAACATAAAAACAAATACTAACATGTATTCCAGTTTTGTGAGATTTGTGAAATCCATCTCTCGTAACTGTGATATTCGGCTGTTTTGGAAAAATCTGGTAACACAAGTCAAAACACAATTAGTATTGAACATTACTTGGGATCATGTTTATACATTATTATATTAATTAACAACTGAAGTAATTGATTGCATAATTTTTAAGTTCATAATAAAGTACCAAAAATAAGAAAATAAAAAGGGCGGAACTCTTTCGTTATGTCTTCCCACGACATTCTGAAAGAGTGATACAACACTAAGAAAGTAAGAGGAGACACGCTACCTTTCACCAACAGACAAAAAAGAAACTAAAGAAAACCCAGCCGGGAAAACAAAAGCATGTTCACATTCTGACCAGTTATACTACGTTGGAACTACCTCCTTGAACTACTTTAAGTTTTCATTAAGTAAAGTCATAAGAGAAACAAATGCACGATTAGTATCACACAGCCGCCATATACCAGTTCTGGTATTCATAACTGAATGATTAATCCTAATCGTTTTTTTTTTGTGTGGGAACTTTACTCGCAGAAATGAGGAAATCGCAACATACCCTGCTCGAGTGTTGGAAGGAAGGCTGCTTGGCACGGTGACCAAGTCTTCTCCTGTCACCAGAATCGTTTTTTCTGGACCTTCATAGAACTCTTCGCACTTGCAGCTTGACGGACATCCTAAAAAACATGTAAACTTTAGTCGAGTTCATGAGCAAGTTTTGCTAAAACTCGGTGATTTAAGATTAATCTAATCTCAGGAACTAACAGTTGAAGAAATGTCCAACTACGGATATCTTAACAAAATAAAAAAAAGCATTTCCCATCATCAAGATCCTCTTGAGAGTGGAAAAATGTTTTAGGGTGGATGGCTGTTACGTACTACTCAAGCACTGTAGTGTTTACCTTGCTGACGTGAACAAGATGCAGCCAGATCGTCAGAAGCTGAGGAAAACAAAAATAAAAAACCCTGCATACATGATATTATCAGAGAATGGAAATCACCTCGAACTCCGCTACGCGACGTATTTTCAACTCTCTTCTCGGTGTTTGGAAATGTGCTAAAACACGGTCTTTCGTGTTTGATATGTTTAATCAAGTCTGCGTCGCATTTTCGCGATACAATTTTTTTGACTCTCAATAAATTTCTCTCTACTAAATTAAAGAAAAAGGAAAATATGTAAGTAACCAACCATTATCGAACCCGGGACCTCTCTTCCCTAACATCCCTCTTATAATTATACCACTACTCTACTAGGTTGATCCTCCAAATTTTTTCAAAATTTAATTACAAAACGTGACTTTCTTAAATATTAATGATAGAGCTGCCAAAACTAACAAATAAAAGCTAACCGCAAGCAAACCAGCGTGAATATGAACAATTAAGCATTTGGTGAGTGCGTTTTATTCCATCAACAAATTATAACCGCTTTCTATCTTGTCCAGGCGTGAACTAAAGCAGATATGGCATCGTCTATTCGATTCTGAAAGGCTTGGTTACCAATAATGGCATCGACCGTTTACGAAACGGAAATCAGCGTCTGCTTGCACCAAATACTTGATAGGAAACTTAATGTTAGTAGAGAAATTATTTTTGTGGATCCAAATGAGAAAACTAGAGCTTCTTTACAACCAAAAATGTCTCCCGGGCTTATACATACGACACTTAAATAAAGTTATTATACCAGTAAAAACGTCTGTATGCCATATACAATAAAAGCAACACGAGGCGTCCTAGGGTAGCCCATGAGCTAATCAGTGAATAAAAAAAGCGAAATCTAACATTATAACCAAAAACTCACATCATCAATATAAAATCTATTTAAAACGGTAGTTATGAGGTTGTCCTTCTTTTCAGAGTTCGACTACGAGTTAAATCACCACTTTAAAAGTGCGCGCAATATTTAATGTTCCTGAGAGACAAGGCTTCTGCATCTTCTTGAGCACATCTTTAGTTTTGCTGCCTACTAGCTTCTGTAGAGTGACATCCAAGTCCCTGGACCATCCCCCGAGTACATCTAAGATGATATTGCACTGGTTGATCTCGTACCCTGGGTATCTCTGCTTCAATTCCCATCTAAGTGGCGCATACTTCATGGTCTTCTCAGAAGTCTTCTTGTCGCGGTTGCTGACCCAGGGGCAGCTCATCTCCAAGGCTATCACTTGCTTATCTCTGTTGTTAACGATCCTTAGCGTCTACTCTATTTGCTCTGAGCTCTTGGTACTCTCCATATACCGGAACATCCCAATACGCTTGTACCTCTGCTGTTTCATAGACTGACGGTGGCTTGATAGGTGAATACCACCGGGGTACAGTGTCTATCAGGCCGAAGTCAAAGATGATCTCGAAGAACAGGACCTTCAGGACGGCGTCATGTCTTGCAAGGTACTTGGTTTGTGCAAGCGCAGGGCAGGCAGATAAGATGTGGGTCATGCCCTCTGGCGCTGTACCACACAGCCTACATGCCGAATCAGTACTATCGCTCACACGTGTCTTATGGATGATGTACAACCGTGTGGGTAATAGCCCTTCGTAAAGCTCAAACATGCACACGATGGTGTTTGTTGGGCAGGTTATTATTATTATTATTATCATTATCATTATCATTATCATTATCATTATCATTATCATTATCATTATCATTATCATTATCATTATCATTATCATTATCATTATCATTATCATTATCATTATCATTATCATTATCATTATCATTATCATTATCAATATCAATATCAATATCAATATCAATATCATTATCATTATCATTATCATTATCATTATCATTATCATTATCATTATCATTATCATTATCATTATCATTATCATTATCATTATTATTATTGTTATCTTAATTGTTATTGTCATCGTCATTGTCATTGTTGTTGTTAGTGTTAGTGTTATTGCTATTGCTATTGCTATTGTTATTGTTATTATAAGAGGCATAGTCTCTCCACGGGCAAACAAACGAGATTAACTCTGAAAAATGTTCACCTTCACATTCTTTCAAAACCCATCCCACTATCTGTTTTTATCTTTTCCAATTTTTTTCAACCTTTTGTTCCATTTGTGTTACTGAATTTAAAATATTAAAGTTTTTCACCGATAATGTCTTGGGGCTGACATAAGTCATTTGTAAAACTGAAATACAAAGTATAAACAGATACACTGTACCTACACTGAAAAGCTATGAAACTAAAATCAAAATTTACACTTATCCAGGATTTACCTGTTTTGAACAACCCAGGACCCACAATTACAAGGATATCACACCATTTTGCTCAAACGCAGTTTTTGCTTGAGAAATGATTTACCTGAAACAACAAATATACAGAAGCCTTGTGTGCACAGTATTAAAGCTTCTGGTTGGCGCACTCCAGATTAAGCTAAATATACTTGCTTCAGAAAAAAAAGAAAAAAGTCAACGTTAACTAGTACCTTGAACTTTAGGAAAGGCATTATGCAAGACTTGGATGCACTGATGTTTGTGATCAAAGTATTCAAGTCTTGCATAATACATTGCCACAACTTATCTAATACCTGGTAATATTATTTGCTATCTATACTGCGAGGTACACAGATAAAATCTGTTTATTGCAACATCTGAAATATTGTAAACACTTTATTTTTTTATTTTTATTTTATTTTATTTTATTTTTTTTATGCACTGAGGGAGTCACAATGATAGGGCTTTGTTTTCAGAGATTAGCAATGGTTACTGGATATACTGAATGTCATTGTAAACACTTATATGCACTAAGGAAGTCAGAATGACTGGGCTTTGTTTTCAGAGATTTGAAATATTATTGTTATTGGGTATAATTATATTAATTTAACAAGATCCAAAGTCTTTAAAACCCCCCAGTGGTTAACTTACAATAGGCAGTCTCTTAGTATTGTGTATTTCCAGAAAATATCCATACCCCCCTATGGAAGGGATCCCACCACCCCTCTGGAAATTCCAATTAAGCTCCATACATTTCTATATTGTTTTTGGCCTTACAGAACCCCCACCTCCAGGAAATTCCAATCCCTTCTGTGGGGAGACTATGGATATTTTCTGGAACTGTACATTGTAGTCAGGTGTGATATTCAAATCAAATCAAATAAATAAATAAAACTTAGGCAGTCTCATCTGGCTGTCTGACAAAGATAAATGAGCTCCGTCAAATTAGTATGGGTTATTGACCGAGTGTGAGATCAAGATGGCTGGATATTGGCCAAGTTCTTTTTTCCGTGTTTATGGATCGAGACGAAGTCGAGGTCTATAAAATCGCAAAAAAAAGAACGAGGCCAATATCCAGCCATCTTGACCGAACAAACTTGGTCACTAAAGGATTTATTATATGGCTTTTGGTGAAATTTTGCTTTCGGGATGCAGCGGGTAGTCCCGAGCGGGTTATATGGCTCCATCTTGCCCGCTCGGGTAGCCAATCACAGCGCGCGATTTGGTTCATCTTGCCCGCTCACGGAGCTAGCCATATAATAAACTGGCTTATTACACCGCACATGACGTACAGTGTAATCTGTTTATACTTTGTATTTCAGTTTTACAAAATGACTTATGTCAGCCCCAAGACATTATCGGTGAAAAACGTTAATATTTTAAATTCAGTAACACAAATGGAACAAAAGGTTGAAAAAAATTGGAAAAGATAAAAACAGATAGTGGGGATGGGTTTTGAAAGAATGTGAAAGTGAAACATTTTTCAGAGTTAATCTCGTTTGTTTGCC
>JAHPZR010013200.1:0-15000 GCA_019787425.1 Platygyra sinensis
CAGGGATAAAAACGCATCCTCGGAGACCCAGGGGCAGTTAGTGGGGTCGGGAAAAGTCTTAAAACGGGCGGAGGAAAAAATTCGCGCGAAGAAACGTCAAGAACGGCTCTTCCTGCCGTTCTTGACTTTTTCTTCTCGCGAATTTTTTTCTCGCCCGTTTTAGACTTTTTCCCGACCCTACTAACTGCCCCTGGGTCTCCGAGATGGGATAAACGCTAATGCACCAGTCAAGTAAACCCCCGTCCCCCCACCCCGGGATATAGATGGGGATTAGTTTTATAGCACGCAAAAAACGACAAATGGCCCCACCATGCGGGGCACAGGAAATAACAGAAAATACCCCACCCCTGGGACAACTGAAGAAGGCAGATGGCAGAATTAGATTTTAAATTAAATTTTTGAATACCAGTTTCAGAGATTCCAGCCCTGTCAACTAAATAGAGGCGGTCTTAAGCGCGGCATAGGCATGCCCATTATCGCCGCAGAAGTGAGCCTCGAGGCCAATCCAGTGCATTTCTGCACCCAAAACTACCGCAGCCCTATGCTAGAATTGGTGGTTTGCATCGAAAATAAAAATCGTAACCATTCAATAAATTAAGTCAAGAATCAGGTATATGATAGATAATTGATAGACAAAAAACATCGCCGAGATTTAGGTCTGTGCGGTTTTTCATTGCCGCGTTATTCGGTAAACAGTTTCACCTAAATTTATAGAGCTTTGTATGGAGACGCCATGTTGGTGCCCTTCCGAGGGGCACCAACATGGCGGCCGGAAACCAACAGAAACATCTGTCATTGAGTTTTGCCACTGAAACGAAAAATTATTACTCTAGAGTTCTGAGACATTGAAAGTAATACTTCTTCTAGTGCAAGAACTGTTCAGTTACCAAAACGTAAGCGATAACTGCTCTTTTGACCTCGCGTGATCCTTCTCGGACCGCCATTTAATGTCACGCAACGCATAAACTTGGAAATTCAAATGTCCTCTATAAGAAAATGAGGAAACCTATCGAGCTTAAACGTCGTAAAACGCCAAGTTTTGATAAGGTCTTATGTCTGATGACACTAAAACGCCAGTAGGATTGCTAATTTGTAATTTTGGAAAATGATGACGTCACATGAAAACAAAGAATACAAAAAGGGAAAATGGCTGAGCAACCACAGAAAAACAGGTAAAAACGGCAATGAATCATGCTAAAAAGACTGGGGGCGCTTACCATTCCACCCTAAATTTCGACATTTTTCCGAAAACGGGGACAAATGGTACGGAAATTTCCTGGGAAAAGTTCCATAAAATCCGGAAATTGTTGAATTTCTGAAAGCGAACCATTCAACCGAAATTCTTTAAAATCCGGGATGAAAGTCAGATGGAAACGGAAATTTCCAGGAAAAAATTTTTCGAAAATTTGGGTATACTCACGATGTTGTGCCCTTTTTCGGAATTTATGCAAATTTCCAATTTTTCACTCAGCTTCTAGCTAGTTTTTTGGCGCGATCACAGCGAGTTGGACATCTCACGCAAGGATGACGGCGACGCACATTCGATAAAAGAAACACATTTTTTGGAACCTTTCTACTGATAGTCGATAAATACTAGCTACAGCTAAATTCGTGAAGAAAGCGTTTTATAAAAATAATGGCCCCTGTGGTATACTTGTTTGGTTTTGTACAAAGATTTATAACGCGTGCAGAAACCACTGTAGGACTCGTTGTTTTGCGACGTTTTCGCTGTCGTTGTGGTCTATAAAAAGTCACGATGTCGACTTATCAGTGTTCTGTTTGCTTCTATATTTGTGATTTAAACCTAGAAGTCATTGAAATATTCCAAGCGAACAATTATCGTCTTCCAACACTGTACCACTGTGCCCATGGGAATTTCCGGAAATTGGCCCCGGAATTTTTGGTCCGAATGGTAAGCGCCCTGGTTAAAAAAGAAAACATTCTCTTCCTTTCGCTAGGAAAACGGGAGAGCTTTTTTAACGACAATTTTAGTCATAACAATCCATAAGTTACATCAGCAACATTCAGAAAGGTTGCCTAACAGGCAGCGAAACAAAAAGTCATCGGCATCTCAATATATCAGTAACGTTTACGTATTGTTATTAATTTGCCAACCAGAGAGCTATTGGCTAGTAAAACAAAGAGTTCTTTTGGTTTAACGTTTTTCAACATTTAAATAACAAAAACAGTGTTTGTAAACAAATATCTTCCCTATATAAAGCGTTTTCCCTCTTTAATTCATGTCCTAAATTAATCAATGTATTGCTTTGAATAACAATAAAATGGATCCCCACATACCTGTGAACACTTGTGCCCGCTCCAATGTGCTGAAATGTACTCAGAAGTCCTTACGGGAACTTTCGCCGCCACCTTGGATTAGAACGAATCCCCTACTAATGCCCCATATTCTCCAGGAAAAGGTGTGACAAAACGCGCGAATCCCCCACATACTGGGGACTCAAAGAGCTGCCAATATCGTGATAAAACCCCAATAAAGCCCCACATATCCCACATAATTTGGGGGGGGGGGGGGGGGGGGTTCGGGGCTTACTTTGAATGGTGCATAAACACATGGATGAAGCAAATGGTTCAATCCCTCAAACCTTACTCCTTTATCCTTCCAATTCCACTGCATGCACTGACAGATACGTAAATTAAGGTGGCTCAAAACAGTTTTACAACTGGGTGCGATTTTTCAGGACTTGGAACTATACTGTTTTGAATGGCTATGCTCTTTTTCATTTTTTTTCCCCCCCCCGGGATTTTCGTGTTTACGCGGGAAGACTGTGGTCTTTCATCATAAATTAGTATGGGCTCACCGTCTTAGGTTTTAAGATAGATGGTAAAAAGCGAGTCAAGTTTGTTGCTATGCAACACCGAGAACAGTGCAACCTTAATTTATGACGTAGACCAGGAGTTCCCGCGTAAACACGATCGATAAAAAGAGCATAGCCATTCAAAACAGTATAGTTCCAAGTCTGAAAAATCGCACCCAGTTGTAAAACTGTTTTGAGCCACCTTAATTTACGTATCTGTCAGTGCATGCAGTGGAATTGGAAGGATAAAGGAGTAAGGTTTGAGGGATTGAACCATTTGCTTCATCCATGTGTTTATGCACCATTCAAAGTAAGCCCCGAACCCCCCCCCCCCCCCCCCCCAAATATGTGGGATATGTGGGGCTTTATTGGGGTTTTATCACGATATTGGCAGCTCTTTGAGTCCCCAGTATGTGGGGGATTCGCGCGTTTTGTCACACTTTTCCTGGAGAATATGGGGCATTAGTAGGGGATTCGTTCTAATCCAAGGTGGCGGCGAAAGTTCCCGTAAGGACTTCTGAGTACATTTCAGCACATTGGAGCGGGCACAAGTGTTCACAGGTATGTGGGGAATCCATTTTATTGTTATTCAAAGCAATACATTGATTAATTTAGGACATGAATTAAAGAGGGAAAACGCTTTATATAGGGAAGATATTTGTTTACAAACACTGTTTTTGTTATTTAAATGTTGAAAACGTTAAACAAAAGAACTCTTTGTTTTACTAGCCAATAGCTCTCTGGTTGGCAAATTAATAACAATACGTAACGTTACTGATATATTGAGATGCCGATGACTTTTTGTTTCGCTGCTCTGTTAAGGCAACCTTTCTGAATGTTGCTGATGTAACTTATGGATTGTTATGACTAAAATTGTCGTTAAAAAAAGCTCTCCCGTTTTCCTAGCGAAAGGAAGAGAATGTTTTCTTTTTTTAACCAGGGCGCTTACCATTCGACCAAAAATTCCGGGGCCAATTTCCGGAAATTCCCATGGGCACAGTGGTACAGTGTGGAAGACGATAATTGTTCGCTTGGAATATTTCAATGACTTCTAGGTTAAATCACAAATATAGAAGCAAACAGAACACTGATAAGTCGACATCGTGACTTTTTATAGACCACAACGACAGCGAAAACGTCGCAAAACAACGAGTCCTACAGTGGTTCTGCACGCGTTATAAATCTTTGTACAAAACAAACAAGTATACCACGGGGCCATTATTTTTATAAAACGCTTTCTTCACGAATTTAGCTGTAGCTAGTATTTATCGACATATCAGTAGAAAGGTTCCAAAAAATGTGTTTCTTTTATCGAATGTGCGTCGCCGTCATCCTTGCGTGAGATGTCCAACTCGCTGTGATCGCGGCCAAAAAAACTAGCTAGAGCTGAGTGAAAAATTGGAAATTTGCATAAATTCCGAAAAAGGGCACAACATCGTGAGGTATACCCAAATTTTCGAAAAATTTTTCCTGGAAATTTCCGTTCCATCTGACTTTCATCCCGGATTTTAAAGAATTTTCGGTTGAATGGTTCGCTTTCAGAAATTCAACAATTTCCGGATTTTATGGAACTTTTCCCAGGAAATTTCCGTACCATTTGTCCCCGTTTCGAAAAATGTCGAAATTTAGGGTGGAATGGTAAGCGCCCCCAGTCTTTTTAGCATGATTCATTGCCGTTTTTACCTGTTTTTCTGTGGTTGCTCAGCCATTTTCCCTTTTTGTATTCTTTTTTTTCATGTGACGTCATCATTTCCCAAAATTTTGAATTAGCAATCCCACTGGCGTTTTAGTGTCATAAGACATAAGACCATATCAAAACTTGGCGTTTTACGACGTTTTGGTTTCCTCATTTTCTTATGGAGGACATTTGAATTTGCAAGTTTATGTGTTGCGTGACATTAAATGGCGGTTCGAGCGATCGAGAAGGATCACGCGAAGGTCAAAAGAGCAGTTATCGCTTACGTTGTTGGTAACTGAACAGTTCTTGCACTAGAAGAAGTAACTCTAGGGTAATAATTTTTCGTTTCAGTGGCAAAACTCAATGACAGATGTTTCTGTTGGTTTCCGGCCGCCATGTTGGTGCCCCTCCGAAGGGCACCAACGCGGCGTCTTCATACAAAGCTCTATAAATACAGGTGAAACTGTTTACCGAATAACGCGGCAATGAAAAACCGCACAGACCTAAATCTCGGCGATGTTTTTTGTCTATCAATTATCTATCTTATACCTGATTCTTGAGTTAATTTATTGAATGGTTACGATTTTTATTTTCGATGCAAACCACCAATTCTAGCATAGGGCTGCGGTAGTTTTGGGTGCAGAAATGCACTGGATTGCCTCGAGGCTCACTTCTGCGGCGATAATGGGCATGCCTATGCCGCGCTTAAGACCGCCTCTATTTAGTTGACAGGGCTGGAATCTCTGAAACTGGTATTCAAAAATTTAATTTAAAATCTAATTCTGCCATCTGCCTTCTTCAGTTGTCCCAGGGGTGGGGTATTTTCTGTTATTTCCTGTGCCCCGCATGGTGGGGCATTTGTCGTTTTTTGCGTGCTATTAAAACTAATCCCCATCTATATCCCGGGGTGGGGGGACGGGGTTTACTTTGACTGGTGCATTAGCGTTTATCCCATCCTCGGAGACCCAGGGGCAGTTAGTAGGGTCGGGAAAAAGTCTAAAACGGGCGAGAAAAAAATTCGCGAGAAGAAAAGTCAAGAACGGCAGGAAGAGCCGTTCTTGACTTTTCTTCGCGCGAATTTTTTCCTCGCCCGTTTTAGACTTTTTCCCGACCCCACTAACTGCCCCTGGGTCTCCGAGGATGCGTTTTATCCCTGAAATTAGGCCCAGGCCCCTAACCGCGATTAACAACGGTTGTTGCAGACGCTTGCCACCCGGCCCCCTCCAAAAAGAAGAAAAAGAAAGAAAAAAGTTTACTAAGGAAAGTTGATTTGTTTTTGCTTCGTTTCGACTCATTTATCGTACTTCGCTTCATTTGACTGAGCCAATTTTTGCAACATGGTTCGGTAGACATTGAGAAAACGAGTGACTGACCTGATGATTAGAACACGGAAGCAAATTTTCTTTGAGGTTCAGCTGTGTGTATTTGTCTTTCTTCCGTTGCTGGCTCGTGGAAATGAATTGCTGGGACATTTAGAGCCATTATTCTCACACGGTAAGAGGCTTGAAGTGGAAGTGTACGATGGATTTCCAGCAGCGGAAGAATTCTTCAAGAGATTCGTGGACAATGCAAAGCCCGTTCTGTTTCGCCGGGGAGCCATGTTATTTCCAGCTTACACCTTGTGGAATGACGAGTATTTTCTTTCCTTTCCTGAAAGCGAGGAAAGTCTTGTGACTGTGGAAGTTGAGAAGAAGGAAAATCGTTCAGTTCCTGGAGAAGACATTCCATTTGCAGACTTTGTTCGAGGATTGCACTCTTCTGGGAAATACATGATTAGCTCAGTGCCAGAATTTCTCAGGTAATAAATTAAACCCGAACCCGGTAAAAAACGAAATTTAAAGCTGCACTCAGCAAAATGTCGGGGGGACTTACCCAGTGTTATTATGAATGTCAGGGGCAGATCTAGGGGAAGGACCATGCAGGGGTGCACACCCCCCCCCCCCCCCCCCTGAGATGAAGCCTTCTTCGTATTCATCATCATCATCATCATCATCAATCTTTATTTATACATGAAATCGTATAATTTTACATGGTCTTCCTAGGAATCGTGTTTAAAACTAGACTAAAATACTCTAAGGAACTATTTACTATAATGCTAAAAATACAAAAACTTACATTATGAATAATCAGAGTTACAATTGGTCAAGGTGTATTAGAAAAATCTTTCCCATGAAAAGAAGTTTTAAAAACATTTAAACTAGGCAGTTTTCTCATCTCTGAGGGAATCTTGTTCCACAGAACAGATCCCCTGTAGTGTAGGCTCCCGCTTTTAAAATTTGTTTACCTCACCGGTCAGTGACATCATTCCTTAGAGGTGCTCCCCCTCCTAGGGTCACCTCACAGCTCTTACAAGGTCTTGCCTGATTGGAGACTACCCTTGAGGTTTAACAAAAGAACAAACAACAGAAACAATGGACCCTAGCCCTAAAACAAAAGGGCTGCGACTCTATCTTCGCCAATGAAATTTAGAGCTTGTAGGAGCGGCGAGGCTACCGCCCTCCTAAGAAAAAGTCCTGTATTTGCCCCTGAATGTGATTATTTACCTGATTTTTGAGCTGACACACTAGGTGAGATGTCTGATATGATGCATTAAGTCAGCAAATATCAATATTGACTTTGTGGCTTGGTGTACTGGCAACTTTCATTAGAGTACAGCAAAACTCATGCTTGTCATCCCTGTGGTAGGTATCCTCTTAATGGGCTATATAGACCATTTAGAAAACAGTCTTAAAGAAACTATAAGGCCGTTTACACTACAGAAAAAATTGGGTCCGGACCCGTCAAAAAAAAGTGGTACGGACCCATAACTTTTGTAAAGAAATACTGGAGTTTCCGCAGGGCCATAGGCGTCTATGGCCCTGCGGAAACTTCAGTATTTCTTTACAAAAGTTCTGGGTCCGTACTTCTTTTTTGGCGGGTCCAGACCAAAATTTTTCTGTAGTGTAAACGCGCCTTATGTGTACTGATTGGTTAAAAGTCCTGTTTCTATAATTCAATGGAGACACAGGACAAGCATGAGCTGTTGACCCAATGATGGTGCGAGCAAAGAGCATTTACATTTTGATGATCAAAGTAAACAGTTTTTTTTTCTTTTTTTTCATCAGGGTGTTTATAAAAGAAATAGAAAACATGCATATGTTCTCTATGTTTCTATTGAGATAAAGAGACATTCGTGAAAAAAGCTGTGGAAACACTTGCCTTCGGCTTCTGTTCCCACGGCATTTCTCATTCTTCCAAACTTCCTCTCATGTTTCTACAACTTGACTGAAACATGGTACGTCTTTTTCTATTTCTTAAATGTGTATCAAAGGGTATTGTTTTTGAGTCATTTTGATCTGATATGGGGTATGCCAGTTTGTGCACTGTGGTATAGAATATATTTTGGGTATATTCAGTATGAAATGGGTATGTTTTAGAAGGGCTACTGGTCGGAAAAGGGGCATGATTGAGTTTTGGGTCCGGTTCTGAAATTGGTTGAGAAAAGTCCCAAATTGTGGTCTAAAAAGAGGTAGTAGGGTTGCAAGAAGCTTTCTTCAGATCATCATCATCATCTTTCCTCATTGCGCCATGAGACGCATAAGGCCGCCACAAGCTCTCTTCAGCGCACACGATCTTGCACCGCCTTCCGGATTTCACTCCAGGTTAGGTTTATGGACTTCAGTTCTTTCTCTGCTGACCTCCAAGTTGTTTTGGGTCTACCCAATTCTAGTTATGAATTTAGGTCCCAGATAAGAGGGTTTCGGCTCGCAGAGCGTCATACTACCATCTGAGGAGAGGTCCTCTTTCTGGCGACCAGTCGTATTACACTGTAAATTTCCTGTGTCGGTTTCTGTAGTCGTAAATTAGTCTGGGGAGGTGACTGACCTCCCACGGACTTGCCAGAGCCCCTATTTGCCAGTTTGTTCAGGGTTCCTGTCAGGCCTTCACAGTTACCGTAGCGGCCTCGGGACCTACGTCCCACTGTACTTCACCCTGACAGACAGTCCCCTACTCCACTGTTGCCCACCTCCCATGAACGAGGACGTTAGATCACTGCCCAATTTTTTCTGGTAGCAACCCAGTTAACCCTGCTAGCAAAGGTTTCTTTCTTCTGAGTCTTTTGGCATGCATGGAGTAGTTGGCGTCCCTTGAATTTCATGTATTTGGCTTGCTTACTTCCCTGAGAGAAACCTGCCACAAGCATTTAGTATTTCCCATTGAGAATGTGCTTTAGATACCTCCAAATTCTTAGAGATAGATCATGTGACAAACAAGTTAAAAACTGGTATTAACCAGTTTTTCAACAAATGTGCATCTATTTTTTACTTATTTGCTTTGCAAGAATGAGCCTGCGTGAAGTCTAAAGATTGCTGCCAAAGGACTTTCTTGTTTATGTTTCAATGAAGCAGTGCAGAAGGCTTTGAAAGCTCTGGAGAATTCTACGTTTGAGTCTCTAACTCCTTATCAGTCGAAAGCATTATATTCTGTTTTGAATGGTGAAGGTACCTTAGTCAGTTTCGTAATTTTTTTCTGCATAGAAAAAAGAGGGTGTGCAAGACAGGCTACTTCATTGTGTCAGGTGAGATTTACATCCTTAACTCTATAGTAAATTGATTATGATCTAGCACATGCTTAACAGGAAATGTAAGTGGCTCGTGGCAGTCTCAGGTTTCTCTTGGGAAAATAAACAAGTCGACAACATGAAATATGGGAAAATAAACAAGTCGACAACATGAAATACAAGAGACGTGAACAACTTCGTACATGCTATTAGAAAAAGACTCGCCAGAAAGAAACCTGTGCTAGCAGGGTATCAACCACTCCCAGGATTTGTCGGATCATGTGTATTTTGTGCACCCCTCGACCGATATCTTGGTCAACATATCGGCCGAGTGTCGATCGATGTATCGGTCAACATAACGGCCGAGTGTCGACCGATATGTCGGTTGAAATATCGGTCGAGTGTCGGTCGATATGTCGACCGAGATATGTCGGTCGACATATCGACCGATGTATCGGTCGATATTTCGACCGACACTCGACCGATATGTTGGTCGATATGTCGACCGAGAGTGGTTGTCCGATTGTCGGCCGACATGTCGATCGATAGGCTACGGACATTCCGCCGATACTTCACTGCTACTTGCCCTGGTTGCGTGACTTGGAACAAAGTGATACATATAGCTTCATGTCATTATCTTAGAAAGTTTTGGGGGTGATGCTTGCTTCAAAACGATATTTCAAAAGTTTTTTTTTTTCATTTATATATTTTCTTCAAAATAGTATTAGAATATGGATAGGATGCTGAACACAGTCGACCGATATACCACCGACAGTCGACCGATACTCCGCCGACAGTCGATGGTCGACGTATCGGCCGAGTGTCGGCCTGTTTATCGACCGAGATATCTGCCGATAGTCGGTCGATATGTCGGCCGATATCTCGGTTGATACATCGGTCCATATGTCGACCGACATATCTCGGTCGACATCTCGACCGACACTCGACCGATATGTCGACCGACATATCGGTGGAAACTCGGCCGATACGTCGACCGATACAACGCTTGAGAGTCGGCCGATATGTCGGCCGATATATCGGTCGAGGGGTGCACAAAATACACATGATCCGATTTGTCTTCCTGGCCATGATGCCCATGATGGCTCCTCAGGTCACGTTATTTTAAGATGGCGTGCTGCCTTTAAATAGACCAGTATCTCATTCAGGGCTGGGGATATGCAGACCGGCCTCCATACCATCCAGCCTATATGGAAAACTGGTCTTGTAGTGAAAGTGCAGGACTTTATCCAACCAATTTGACTTTTCCTTGTAAACTCACTGTGTGATGTGGAATGACTAAAAATTTCAAATAGATCTTTACTAATGTATTTAGTGCTTATATTGAAAAAGAAAGAAATAAAGGTTTTACTCATTTTTTCATTTTTGTGATCTGTGCTCACAAAGGCAAGATGTATTTGTTCCTCTTCCTATTGCTTGTCAAGATATAACACAAGGAAACCTTGTGCACGAAGTAAGTACTTTTAAATAACTGCTGTTAATAATATTGCTGCCATTTGTCTTGCAAAGGCTATACACCAATGTGCAGTGGCTTAAATACCAGTGCAGCACTCAACCAACTGAGCTATCAAGCCATCTGGGAGCTGGTCACTTTGTGAGTTCATAATATATACCAGCTGTAGATGATGAAGAATACAGTGGCCAGCTCCCAGATGGCTTGAAAGCTCAGTTGGTAGAGCACTGCAATGGTATTGGAGAGGTCATGGGTTGAATCCTGTTCCTCATATCTTTCCCCGCAGTTCAAATATATGACCTTTCATTTATGTTCACTTAGATGTGCGGATCTCTGTTCGTAAAGACAATACAAACAACAGTATGGAGAAAAATGCTATGCAAACTTTAACATGAAACAGGTTTATTTAACTATGAAAATCTGACAGACAAACTTTTGATTACTAAGTATGTATTGTCTGCGATGGTGAGGACGTAAACCGCTAAAGAAATCAATACTACAGAACAAGAAAGAGGCAGGAATGGGGAGGAGGAGGATTGCTGAAAAATTTTTGGGTCAAAAACGAGATTAAGAACACAACATCCATAATCATACAACCATCCAAGAATACAACATTATAGTAGCAGATGGCATTTTTGGATTCAAATTCAAACCAATAGGTTCCATGCTCCCATCTCCATATGATAAATACATGACAACTATTATGATGGTAAAAATGTTGCATAAAGTTTTATTTCCAAGCAAATAATAATGTCTTTATTTGGAGTCACAGTTGTTATGTATATATTTAACATTATGATATTAGCATCCATTTTACTCAAAAATGGTAAGATTTTTAAAAGAAAGAAGAGCCACTTTGTGAAAACGCTGTTATTAAACCCTTTACTTTACTTGCTTACTTACTTACTTTACTTTATTCTTCAAAAAAAAAAACATGCAATACTGTACTTTGTCTATTTAAAGAAAATCCTTGAAACTATTTAAAATATTAAATTATATTTTGTAATAAATGATTAAACCACCTGCTTATTTCAATTGTAGTTGCTGTGGTTTAGCAGTGGAGGAACCAAGTCTGTTCTTCATAATGATCATGCAGAAAATATCATGTGTGTATTCAGGGGAACCAAAGAATTCTTTTTGATAGACAAGGAATATCAGGAGCTGGTAAATTAGTTTTTAATATTATTTTAATTCAAGAATCTGTCACATTATAGCCATAATATTTGGCCAAAGTGGTCAAGTAGTCAAAGAACTTACCTGTTGTAGTCCCGGGGGGGCTACTTAACAAAGTTTAGTATGGGGAGGCTCCGCCCCGAGGTCCAATCCCGCCCTTACCAATACCATTTTGGCAGAAAAGGTACCCCTTTTATATACCTTTTATTGTAAAAAGGTACCCCTTTCACATACCTACTTTGGGAAGTCTTGTTCTCAATTTCATATAGTGCTTAATAAATAAACTGATAATTCCGTAAGGGGCATCTATTCAAAATATTATAAGGCTCTTTTAAATGCCTAAATGACAGATTTCCCTACCCTTTTATATACCTCAACTTGTGAAATCCCTACCCTTTTATATACCTGAAGCCTGAAAAAGGTACCCCTTTTGGGCGGAGCCTCCCCATGTAGGCCATTATAGGGAGTACCCCCCCCCCCCCCCCCCCCGAGGTTGTAGTGTAGTTCCAGTGGGTCAGTTATATTGTCCCAGATGAGAAGCCAGTCCATTGTTAATTGCAGGTAATTACCCAAAGCATAAGGCTAGGTTGAGCTAGGCAATTTGGTGGACGTGCTCATTAATATTTTTGGGTGGAGAATAAAATTTCTAGCTCAAGCACATAATGCTGTGAAGGAGCAGTGGCTAAAACATTGAGGACTGTGCAATCCAAAGTCCAGCATGCCCACCAAATTAATAGGCCTGTGTCATTAACTACCTTCAAGTCCTTAGAATGAGTGATCAATCCCAATTATTTGCATTGCTAATAGAATTATTTTATATATATTTTTTTATTTTTGTGAATTGCTTCCAGCAGTACTACTGCCTGATTTAGAATTTGACTACTCCATTTTGCATCAATCTTAAAGGCTTGTCACTCCTGGGTGATATATTGTGATTCAAGGCATTTTATTGATTAAAATTGACTTCAGAATTATTATTAATAATAGTTTATGTTTAAAAATTTTACCATTAAAATAATGAATTGCACAGACTATATTTAACCTGTGGTGATCAAAATATTGTGCTGTTATTGTTTATAGGTTAATGTGACAGAGCGTGGGTATTCTCAAGTAGATGTCGACAGGTTTGTATAGTTGGCTGTGATTATACTATTGAACTCTGCAATGCATGTATTTAGAAAGCTTTGTAGTTTCAGCCTATTGCAAAGCACAATTTTTAGGCTGATAATGCTTTCAAGTAACTAATAATTGGAATTTTAGCAGAATCGGACAAGAAGGAAAAAGAAAGAAATGCAATATTCTGAACCAGTGTTGTCAATTGAACTTTTTAATGTAATTTAATTCTAAGGCATGAGTTGCACAGTTCTTTATTGTGTATTATTTATATAGTGTTTACCTGTGTTGAAGTAATAAAACAAACACGAGAGACAGTGTTTCATTTGGATAACCAAACACTGAGGAGAGAAGAGTTGAGAATATGATGCACAGCGGAGTATTTTTGACGAAACTCGAGGTGTGTTTGATATATCTTCTCAATCAAAACAAAAACTAAGGAGTAAATGGAGAAGTAAAATCATCAAAATCTATGCTAATTAAGACCGGTTATCCAAACCTCTTTCACGATTGTGATTTTCTTTGTTTTAACTTGATGAATTATTAACAAGAACCACGGCGCGGTTATAACTGTGCTCTTTCATTATTTTTAATCTTTGTGCGAACTTTCAGCTCATGAACCATGACATAGTTATTGCCGTCATCTACTCTTACATAACGACCAAATTTCATTACGCGAAACGTGACTTGCTGCCTTTCAGTATATATATGCTGAAAGGCGTATCTGATTACATTCTTTGCATAGCGTGGGTCTAGCATAACTTGTAATCGGAGAATTTTGTTTACTTTGAAGGCAAAAAATACCTGGGAAGGCTCATTGACCTTTCCATCGAATATATATTTACATATGTTCTGAGATGAAGCGCAGTGCACATTCTAAAGCAGTCCTTGATAATTCATGGATTACTGTAAACACCACATGACACTTCGTCAACACAAACTATATTTTATTGCACGATCGCTCTTATTTGTCACATAGCGAAAGTGAACAGTACAAGTTGCATGATTTCAAGTCCCAATCAGGTTGAATATTTAATTTGCTAACTAGACAAAACTCTCCTGAGGGAAGGTATGAGGAAAAGAGCTGAAAAATGGCCTGTAATTGGCTGATGATGAGATCATCCACGGAGGTTTGGGTCTGGCTAGGACTAGTGACGACATTGGCGGCATTTGGCCAAGTTGGAGTTTGGGTCTGTCATCACTGACAGAAGTACAAGTTGCCTGATTAAATGATCACAGTCTTTGCTTAGAGTGGCTCTAGCATGATTTGTAATCCAAGAGTTTTCATTGTTTATTTCTAAGGAAAAAATACCTTAACCTATCAAACAAATATAAATTTACATATGTTAAAAGGGTTTTTGATGAGCGCTGAGGTTTTAATTTTTTTTTCCCGAGAAAATTCTACCATGATTGCTTCTGGCGAAGTAAACACGATCTTATTTATGACTGTCAGTGCATTCCATTTCTGACGCCAGACGTAATACCTTGTTTAGTGCATTGAATATTCCCTTCGAAAGTGAACAGAAACAAAAATTTCAGATTACAAAATCTCCTGTTTGGCGTGCAAAATGAAAATACAGCTTAACTCTGGATAATTTCAGCCTTAGTAGCCAGCAACTGGTCCCAAATTATATTCTTTATCCTTGCATGTGTCCTGACGTCCATCTCCAAGGGATTTTGGCCCAATTTTGACCAAATAAACATTTCTCTGACCCGATTGGCGGCCATTTTCTTCATGAATAGTTAATTCGCTGACTTAACAAAACTCTCCTGAGGGTAGATATGACGAAAAGGGCTGAGAAATGGCCTGTAATTGGCTAAGGATGACATCATCCGGTGATGACATTTGGCCGAGTGGGAGCGGCAGCACTTTTCCACGGGTGGCGGGTAGCGGGTGGCGAGTAGCGGGTGGCGGGTAGAGGGTGGCGGGTAGAGGGTGGCGGGTAGAGGGTGGCGGGTAGAGGGTGGCGGGTAGCGGGTGGCGGGTAGCGGGTGGCGGGTAGCGGGTGGCGGGTGGCGGGTGGCGGGTAGCGGGAAGCGGGTGACGGGTAGCGGGTGACGGGTAGCGGGTGACGGATTGTATCATTTATAAGAAAATTTTTTTTTATTACAAAATTTTCCTTCGCATTTTTCTAAAATTCTCAAAGTAAATAATGGAATGCTGTTCATGACTCCTTCTTAATTTACGAAACGTAACGTGTCATAAAAT
>JAHPZR010013200.1:20000-22500 GCA_019787425.1 Platygyra sinensis
AAATGCACGGGATAACAGTTTTAGTTCCAAGAATTAACACTTGGAATTTTCCTAATCAGTCTCTCCTAATCATGCCTCTTAAGTAACTCAATTTGTGAGAATTTGGTGTAATGATAATGACAATGACAATGGCAATGATAATAGTAACAGTAACAGTAGTATGTGGTGGTGTGGTGGCGGCAGTAATAAAATGATGATGATGATGATGATGATAATGATGACAACAATGATGATGATGACGATGATGATGGTGATGATGATGATGATGACAATGACGACGACGATGAGGATGATGATGATAATGATGATAGTAATAATTTTTATCAATAGAAATAAAAATATTAGTGTACTATAGGTAATCATACGGTTTCGAGTTCAATTTGGAATTAATTTGCACTTGTGAGTTTTTCAAAAAGCTGAAATTGCATGCGCCAGTTCTGCGAGTGCAATTTCAGCTTTTTGAAAAACTCACAAGTGCAAATTAATTCCAAATTGAACGAGAAAAACCATATGATTACCTATTAATAATATAACCATGAAAAAATTTGCGTCGTGGATGTTTTGAACTTTAAGAACTCTGAACTCAGCTCTCAGTTTTGTCCGCACACTTAATCTCAGGTGATTATAATTAGCCAATCATGGCCCAGAATGTTCTCGCGCGTACATTTGAACTTCGCTGTTGTAATTTTCCAGATTTTCATCTTTGTTGTATTTTCTTGCCGAGTTTGAGATTTTAGGTCATCCTTGCTGCTGTTTTTGGAAATTTGAGTCTAGTTTCTTCACCGTTTTTAGGCATTATGATTTGTTGTTTATTGTATGTTCCGGATTACGTGGTTAGTTCATTAAATAGTTCGTAAATTTGGGGTCTGAGCCTACAACTCGCTGAATACAATTCCCAACAGAGGACGTGCCGGAAGATCTTTCTTGAAGCCATTTTTGACATTCGAAGCTTGTGGACAAACTTTCCATCGTCATTTTACATGATATCATTGTCTTAGAAAATTTCCTTTTGTCTTTCAGTCAGTCAAGTGAAGAAACGAAAAATAGCACAACACTCTCAGTTTTTAAGCGCGCTGTAAAGCGCGAAATATATAACAGTCCGTAGCAATTTTTAGGATTTGAATTATAGAATAGGTTAATTATTTATAATTATTTGAATTAGTTTTTTTTATCATGATATTATTGTAACTTTTTAATGTAGTTTTATTTGATTTCCAATTATTGTAAATTAAATCGGAAGAGCCACTGGCTGGAGATTTAATAAACTTACTACTACTACTAGTCATAATCTAGAATTACGATGCGTAATTTGCACAGGTGTTACACTTTTTACACTGATGTTACACTTTTTGGCTGGTGTTACACTTCAACTGCACTGCTCTCAGCCAATCAGAATCGAGCAGTTTTTTCATGTATATTATTATTATCCTAAAGCAATTAAATACATCAATGTGGAGTATTCACAGAACTAACTACACCTTTTGCTCTTCATTTACAGAAAATAAACATTCATTTGTGTCCAAATGTGTTTCATTACGGTCTCATTACAAAGGTGTGGCTGACTAGGGCCCTTAATAAAACCTTTCAGCGAATTTGATATTCGCTCTTTCAAAAATAAATGTTATTATGACTGTAATGTTTGTCCCATCGCACTAAAGATCGTTACCTCCATGGATATGATTGTATAATAATGCAATTGATTGTGCGTTCTCATGCAAATTGTGTTATTGAAAGTCTTTTGTTGAAAAAGGATCGTCCAAAAGAATAAATGATTGTCGTTTCGTGACAACGAATTTCATTTCGACCAAAATGAAAATACATTTACAGTCAATGAATGTCAAAGGATGGTATTGTTTATCTTTTGATGATTTTGAATGTTAACATATATGCAAATGTTATTCTTGAACGTTCCTTATGCGCAAATGAAGGTCATATTGGTGTTATTGAGAGTATATTGACTTAAATGAAACAAATTTTGACCCAAACGAATGTTTATTTTCTGTAAATGAAGAGCAAAAGGTGTAATGGACTACGAAACGTTAGACTCCTAAGAGCGGAGAGTCACCAAAATAAGAATATGAATACGAATACAGATACAAATATGAATACGGATAAGAATAAAAATATATAGCCCGTTTTTCAAGATTTAAAGGCACTGCTTACACCTAATGAAACATAAAATGTAAAATTAAAACTACTTATAAGATAACGCATTATCGACTCAAATAAAAAGGAGAGTCTCTACGGTACTGTTTAACTTAACATCTTGTGGCAGTTCATTCCAAAGTTCAGGAGCAACAATTGTGAAAAGGCATCTTTACCATTGGAGGTTTAACTAATACATTCTTAAAAGATGATCTCAGATTGCAATTCAGGGGTTGTATGGTCAAACAGGGTCAAAAGAGCTCTTGTATGTACAGTAAGTACCGGTAGGAGCTTGTCCATGCACTCATTAAGGGTGAATTATCAAAGCATTCGTAAATGTGGTTTTTTATTTTTA
>JAHPZR010013200.1:27500-30000 GCA_019787425.1 Platygyra sinensis
GAGTGATGCGTTCAGCAAACTGTCTGTGAGCAAACAAACACTCATTTCACTTCACGATTGATAGGAACAAGGATTTTGTTCACCATAATTATCATAAACCTTCATTTGCCAGGCATTGCAAGCCATGTTATTTTTCTCTTGTAGCCGGATGTTTTTGGACCTGGGGTGGAATGGACTGATGATGAGCTAGAAGTTGTGAAAAAGGTGATTTACAGGGAGTAGGTAGCTAGAAAAATAAAAAGGTACCTTGTTCTCTTTTGTGGTTGTACGTTTGCTTCTCGAACTCATTAACAATTCATCAAGTTAGAACAAAGGAAATCACAACGACGAAGAAGGTTTGGATACCCGGTCTTAATTAGCATAGGTTTTGACGGTTTTACCACTGCGTTTACACCTTAGTTTTTGTTTTGATTGAGAAGATATATCAAACACTCGAGACATTGTTTCATCGGCTATCCAAACACCTCGAATTTTGTGAAAAATGCTTCGCTGCGCGTCGTATTTTCAACTCTTCTTCTCGGTGTTTGGATATCCCGATGAAACACTGTCTCTCGTGTTTGATATAATATTCCAAAATTTTCATGCAACTTGCTCTATAACAGTGAGTGTCACATACTCTACCGTCCTTTCCCCCTGTTGTTGTGTGGTGCTTGTCTTTGCTTTGACGACTGATTGGCTGATTGCTTGTGTTTGTTGTGATTGGCTTATGCAATTTTGGTAACCTCCTTCCCAGGGCCCTCTCTCTGCCTCGAGAAACCCTGGGAACGTGTTTGTAAGAGACATTTAAAACTTGGCATCATTGCTTTCCTTTTGAGCGCGTTCCACGGTGTAGGCGCTGCTACACTAAAAGATCTATCACCAAAAGATTTTTTGCATTTTCCCTGCTGGATGTAATAGAATAGTGCCTGACTTAGAGCGCAGTGAACAACCAGCGGGCTTTCTTACATTTATCAAATCGATAAAATAAGCTGGTGCCATACCATTTAGTGCTTTAATAGTTAAGTAAAATTTTCAAATGTATTGTATACCTACCTGGCAACAAGTGTAATTCTTGCAAAACGGATGCAGGTAAAGTGAACCGTCTGGCTCAAAGATGCTGGAGTTTATCCCGGTTTCTGTAGCATGAAGTGGTTAGAAGTATTTCTACTTCCCCTGGACGGGATGCTAGTCCATCGCAGGTCACTTCCCCCCACAATTTGCTGGGTTTCCCCAACAATTCACCGGTACCCATTTATACACCTGGATGGAGAGAGGCACTGTGAGAGTGAAGTGTCTTACGCAAGAACACAACACAATGTCCCCGGCCAGGGCTCGAACCAGGACCGCTCGCTTCGGAGACGAGTGCACTAGAGGTCACCACACCTCTTACGGACGTAACAAAGTCATATTTGCGACTCGAAGTTAGTAACCTAGCTGCTGCGTTCTGTATTCTCAGCAGTTTCGTTATTTCACAGTCTGGAAGCCCATAAAGAAGTCCGTTGCAGTAGTCAATTCTGCTTGTGACGAAAGCATGCAGAACCATTTCTAATTTATCTCCAGCTAAAAATATACTTATTTGCTTAATACCGTAGAGCCGGAAAAATACCCCTCTTTCTGGAGACTTGGAAATATGGGTAGACGTGGTGAAGTTAGAGTCAAACCAGGAGCCAAGGTTGCGCAGTTCAGACACGTGCTTAATGTCTGTTGCACCAACACGGACTGTACTGATAACTTTTTTCTGCTTTGTGTTTCAGCTGTTTAGTTTGATGGACAAATCACAAGATGGCAAGTTAACTGTTGCTGAGTTGAACAGTTTACCTGGAGAGGTAAGTCTTTCTCTGTTTAGACATTCTCGCTGTCGCCAGCTTGCAGATAAAGCCACCGTTGGGAGCCGTCAAGAGCATTCAAAGGTCGCTATATTTTACCAAATTGTGTTAAACATGTATATCAATGATTAGTAATGACTTTAAGGTGCAAAATCACCATACCTGATCCGTCATTTTCTTTCACGTGTTTGTTCAAATTGTGATTTGTTTCTACCTTTGACTTGAGCTTCTTTGCCTGCGAACGTAATGCTGGTACCTAGAACCCCGCTCGACCCAGAGACAGTCGGGGTCGGGTGCGGAGGTAAATACTTGATGTAGGCACTCACGTAATGGTCCGGGTAGTTACACTTACATTTAAACTGCAGTACAGGGCCCGGTTGTTCAAAGGCTGGATAACGCTATCCACCGGTTAAATTGCTATCCAGTGGATAAGTGTTGACAAAACAAACCACGCTATCCACTGGATAGTGATTTATCCGGTGGATAGCGTTATCCAGCCTTTGAACAACTGGGGCCTGTACTATAAATTTATTTAGAGTTACCCTAACATACCAATGAAAGCTAACCGCAAGCAAAATGGAGTGAAACTAACCACTAGCAAAGTAGGCACTCACGTAATGTTCTGGGTAGTTACATTTACATTTAAATTGCAGTACAGGGCCCAGTTGTTCAAAGGCTGGATAACGCTATCCACC
>JAHPZR010013200.1:35000-54586 GCA_019787425.1 Platygyra sinensis
CGAAGGGGGGGGTGGGGGGGGGGTGGGGGGTGGGGGGTCACTACTGCAGGAAATTTGCTATTAGAAGTTGCTGGTAGTATGGTACTGTTTATGTTGGTCTTCCAGACTTGAATGCAGTTCAATACAATTTTCAGCATTTAAATCAAGGACAATAATTATTGATTCCAAACAATTCATCAGTTTTGTGACAACTGTAAAATCCCGTCATGCACCTACTATTTGAAAAAAGCTGAGATGAAAATCGCTATGTTTTCAGAGTATCATGGAAATTATAAAAAATTTTAAGAGTTTATATGGTTTTGGGGGACGCTGTCTCAAAATTAGAGACGTTTGTATGGATTTTGAACCACATTTCAAGGTTCACAGCTTAGTCTCTGTTCATCCTAAAAGCATCATACTTGGTCTCAACATGATCTTTCATGTGGTGGTGTCAGTTTATCAATTTGTTAAAATTTGAAATTCACCCAAGTCCCCTGCTGAATTTCAGAACAGCCAATTTCTGACCGCTTTGCCTACCCATCAAGATGGCACCGAAAGCTGTGATAAGGCCTATTGCCCCGGTCAGGGCTTGAACCTGAAAAACTCAATCTGGAGTCCTACTGGAGTGTGCTAACAGTGTGCTAACTACACCCAAGGTGCGCGAGCTTTCAACAAAAAAAATATCAGCAATTAGAACTTGACATACCACAGTTAGCACAGCTTGCTGATCTCCTAGCAGCAGAAGAATCAGCATCTCTGTTTGCCTTGTGCAGCAATAACCTGATCTCAGGTGAAGTTCTTGCCTGATCAAATGGTGTTTTTCCGTCATTGCAAGTAGCTTGAGGATCAGCACCATGTTTTAACAGAAGTTTAACAACATCTGTAGCACCTAAAGGAATAATTGAACAAAATGAGTCTTGCATGGCAGTTAAGGTGGCCGAACACAGTTCTCAAGTGCCCTTGCCTAATTCACCATAACTTTCAAACTATTTATGCTTTGGCGCCCATTTTTTTGCCAGAGTCAAGTTTAACCACAGAAATATTTATTCTTGCATTTTGACTAGGGTGTGTACTGTTTCCATGGCAACAGAGCTGGTTAAAAACAAGGCTTAAGTAATGGTTTTTGTTTATTTTAAAAAAATCCAGTTGTTAGATTGTTTTCATATTTTGCACACTAAGAATTGACATTAAATCCCTTCTATCAATACGGTTCTAATAAAATTTTGACATAGGCGATTTTCGTAATTCGCCCTTAATCGTTTTCTGTTTTATTAAAAATTCCCTATGTCAGAATTCAGATTTTTTTTGGTAGATCATTCACGTGGTCTCTGATCTATTTTTCTGCCAAATTTCTTGAAATTCTAACGACTGGATCGTTAGAAATCAGCAGGTTTCTGCTAAAGCAATCGGTCTCAATCTTTCGAGCAACTGCGCATGCGTTGCATTCAACTGGGTTCTTTCAGTAACAAACAAAAGCTGAAAATTGCTGGGTACTTTACATCGTTACCTTGTCTAACATATCTTTGTAATAAAACACTAAAGCCATCAATACACTGCGTTGGGTTATAGAGAAAATTAACAGATATTGCGGGTGTTGAGCAAACAAATTGATCGCTCTACTGACAGCATGTTTGTTCTTTGAAATCCTTGTGCACGTGCTAAATATTGCATCAGCAAAAGCACGCGCGAAAACTGTGTTCGGCCACCTTAAATCCAGTGGTAGTGATTAATAAGCACTTAATGACTGGAGCCAAGGGAAAGAGTGAGTTCTGTTTCCCTAAGACTCTTAATGTTGCCTGCTTCACACAGGGCCTGTTTTGTTATACTTTCCAACTCAAAAATAGAGAATTCTGGGAAAAATTATTTGCACAACACTGGCTGGCACAAATGTGCCGCGATTTCAAGGTGAACTACCTGTCGTGATTACATGCAAATTGAAAGTTCCAGTTGTTGTTTGCCGAGGGAGTTAGCGAGTTTTAATCCACTATTGGGTAACCGGTGATCAGGCGACCGTTTATTTCTTTTAAAGCAGGGGGAAGGGGAAAAAATGCCCGATTCAATTACTTCACGAGTCATCTGCCCATAGTCCAGAATCTGGACTTTTTTCTGATTGGTCATGAAACAAAAGAGTCTATGCCCACCTTACCGATGATTTGGTTATGTAACTGGATATCTAACTTCAAGTTCAATTATTTCAAACATGAAGCCTGGCTCATGGCGGCTGGGGAGGTAAATTACTTGTATACAGCAAATTTTCAGCCCAAAGACCGTCATCTTCAGCAGCTATAACTTTGCCCCTTGAAGATTTTATTGACAAGGGAATGCTTCCAGAAGAGGTTTTAGCCATGCTTCCAATGTGATCTGGTAATAGACCCTTCTCCAAAATAGCGGCCAAAAATTCAAATAAGTTAAAATTAGCTAAAATTAAAAACATATACCAGCACAAAAAAGAACACCTTTACTTCAGTAACCCTGTGAAGTTTCAGCACTTCAGGTGTAATATCAGCTGAGGAAATGCAAGTTGAAAATTGAAAAATTTACAGGCATTTGTATGACTGGGGGTATAATGCATACTTTACTGAGGTAAAGTGTTCTTTCTAGTCCTGATATACATTTTTAATTTTGACTTATTTAAATTTTCGGCCGCCATTTTGGAGAAGGGTCTCTTAAGAGCATTGATCATTTACCAATTATTCCAAAAGTGTCAAAAACATGTGCAGTTGACACAGTTGTGAGGAGCTCCCTGGAGTACATCTGTTATAATGTTTATTTCCACACTTTTGATAAATTCCAGGAAAAAAAGATTCTGATGTTCCATGTTCAATTCATTATTTTTTGTTTTTTGATGGACTGAGACATTTCAACTTGCTATTCCCCTTGCCTGGAAAGTAAACATGTACATAGCACTTCGACACCTTCGTGCTTTCAATGCATGAATTTCCAGTAAATCTGATTGGCTCACAGTTTTGCATGACACAAAAGATGACACTGCTGTTGGCAGGTAAGAAACAAAGGGGTGGCAGAAGACTCCTGAAGTAAATTTATCACCATTCTTGTTTCCTCTTCTTGCAAGTTAGCCCTAAGGAGTTACTGAGTTTTGTTTGCTATAATGAGTTATTGAATTTTTCTACCATGACAATTTCTCCTCCAATCAGAAAACAAATTAGGAGGTATAACAAAATCTTGTCAACACTAATTTCAAAGTGTAAACAAAATTAAAACCATTGCTCGTTTAGATGAAGAAACTTTTGACCGAAAAATTTGTCCTTCAACTTCTGTTATGGTTTTGCCATTGAGGCTACAAAAACTTTCGAAAAATTGAAAATATTGCGTGTTAATTCTCTATTACACCAGCAACTAGACTTCACTTACCAACAAAGGCCGCGCAATGCAAACACGTCATTCCAGCATATGTTCGAGAAACAAAGGAAGCTTTGCACTCTTCGATAAGATATTTGGCAATTTCTACATTTGCTGCCCTGCCACAAGCATAGAACAGCGGTGTGAACCCAAGAGCGTCTTTAACTTCCAAAGAAGCTCCATACTTGATCAGTAGTTTTACCATTCCCAGCTTCTTCTGCGTGACTGCATAGTGCAACGCCGTGAAACCAAGCTTGTCTTGTTCGTTTATATTGAGTTTCCCTAGCGCATTTCTCATAAACATGTATGTTGCCACAATGCCTCTGCCTTCGTCGTCATCGTCACTTTCAGTGATCATAATGGCTAGTTCCGTTACTGGCTCAGCCCGATATGCAGCCAGTCTCTCTTTATCAATGCCTTCCTCTTCGTCGGCCATCTTGGAAAAAGTTGACGGCTACTCGAGGTTACTATTCTGAATAAAAACACGGAAATAACTGTTGCTGATAGATGCAAAATGGCAAGATAGTACTTGACTTTGCAAATTTTAATGGTCCCAACTAAAAATCGCCGAGGATTGTTTTCTTGAAGCGTTAAATCACAAAAGTCCCACGAGAACCAAGACTTCCTTTGTACCAGCCTCCTTTTCTTTTGACCTCTCTCAAGGGGGGAAGGGTAGGGTTGGATACGAGAGTCCTCGGGCTATGGCGGCCGGAAAGTAGTGTAAACACCCGGTGTAAATATCTGGAACTAGTCGACTGATCATTTGAACCGAACCAAAACACATTTTTATATACACAAGCACATTTCCTAATCAGTTAACTCCTAAAATGGCTCAAAATCATGAGATGAGTGTATATTTTTCGACCTTTATGTCACGCACCGCCAAGCCTGCGAAATTCGAAATGCGCTGGTTTCCAAACGAAGGTCGTTATTCAGCTTTAAAGATACAGACAGATATAAATTTAGCATTTCCTTCGCCTGATGAGGGTAAAGCCTCTAGCGACTCTTAAGTTTTGGGTTTGAGAAATTGGTGACGTCACGTGAACACAACACTCTACCGGTATTTGGTTTTTCACTCAGATACTCCAAGACGATCTTGTTCACTGTTTTGCACAAACAATCTAGAGCAAAAGTTTGAATAGTCACATACGAAAGCCCAAGCACAATGATTCAAAGCGTTTTCTCTAAGATACGGTCCATTTGCGTGACCCGGCGATTTTGAGATCACGTGCGACGATTGCAACGCCAATCAAAATTCGCCTTGTACCCGCTATGTGGAAACTTGAAAGCTAGCGAGAAAATCGCCATGCATGGGATTCTCGGTTCGACGTGGCCAAAGATGGCTCTGGCATCTTATTTAAAGATCAAAGAACAAACTCTGCTAGTCTACTGTTTATACTTTGTGGGATTTTTGGTAAGATTTCTCGGTGGTTTCGATTGTGAATGTTTACAATTTTTTTAATCTATAACAAATTTAATATGTTTTTAAAATAATTTTATAAACAGGATTTGTTCGCCGTAAGCTGCTTCTTACCTTTGTTAACTCACAGAGCAAGAGAATTAGGGGCTTCACCATCACTTGTTGGGATTATAGGTATGTATGGAGTGTTGAACTGGTTGAATTGTAAAGAAGTATTAAGTCTACGTACAAATTGTACGTAGACTTATGGTTACTTAAGCGTTGACACATGTACTCAACCACAAACTTCAGGGTTATGTAAACTTACACCTGTTACCTGTTATTTAGGGTTTTGGAAAGCAATTAGCAACTTCTTTGGCCGTTATCAAAATCGTCACAGAAAGTTTGTTGTCATTGGTTTTATTTACTTTTGACTCAAAATTGTGAGACCGGCTTTTTAAATTTTTTTATTCTTGTCTCGTACTCATAAGCTTATTATGAAATCTGGAAAAGAAACCTCAAACTGGTTTGTAAATTTTGAGCCCAAAGAGAGGCATAGATTTCTAGATCTCGTGTACAGCTTTTTTAAGAAAGGTTGTCTTGCAAATTAAAAGTGTTAAAGCGAACGCGTAAGCCGAAAGGTATTATGGGTTAAGGTGACTGAACACAGTTTTTGATACCTCTGTTTCATTTATACCTTTTTCTCTGAAACCCTAGATCCATTGGTCGCCAAAACTGGCCTCAAGCAAGTTAACAACACAAACTTCAACTTTCTGATAATTATAAGCTGACATATGTGCCATTGCCATGGCAACATGATTAAATATAAACAGGTGTTTAAAATCGGTTTAATTTGTTTATTTGCAGAAAATCTAGTCATTAGATTTTCTTTATAATTTGCATGCAACAAGCTTGTAATGATACTCATAAGTTAGCGCTATTTTAATAATAATTTAACAAACAGATCTTTAATTATCCCTTGTTGAACGTTCACTGGCATATCTTGAATTTCCTTTGTTAAAGTTCAATTTTTTTCGATTCTCCAGTTACTTATTTCCTAAAGTATTTTCCTGCTAAATTTCATGAAATTCTAATGAATGGTTCTCGAGAAATAGGCGTATCTCTGAGAAGTCAATTTTTCACTCAATCGCAATTTTTTCGACTTACTATGCCTGCGCTGCATTTAACTAGGTTCTTTCGGTAACAAACAAAAGCTGAGAATTGCTGGGTTCTTTGCATCATTACATTTTCTAACATACCTTTGTAATTAAAGGGTAAAACCATCAATACATTGTGTTTATTTGTGAAGAAAAATGGTACCGATAGCGTGGACATTGAGCGAATAAAATGATCACATTATTGCCGTGTTTGTTTTTATGCAATACTTGTGCGCACACTGAATTGTGTTGGCAAGAGCACGTGTGAAAACTGTGTTCGGCCACCTGAAATGCTTTGATTGAAGCTAAAGGCATTTTATCATTATAGAAGGAAAGAGCACAAACATTGTGTATTTATGCTTTTCCTTCCTGAAAGTCTAAAACACTGTACGTTATCCTTAATCAAGGAACACCAAACTATTGTTACCTACATGTATACTAATTGTACACTTGTGTGGGCCAAGCTTTGTCGAAACAGCTGTATTCAACTGAAATTGTGTTAGTTTGTGCACTAATAATCTTACCAGTCGTGGTCTAATTAACCCAGGATAAGCGACATTCAAAAAGCTCACTGAAAATTCCTAAATTTGAAACTGAATTTGATGCAATGTCATATAGCAATGCAGTAACTTTACCTTCAACAACTAGCTGGTGCCCTGAATGATCAAAATTAAAATCAGAATACCTGATAGCTTGATTGTTGTAGAGGTTAACAGTGCTGTCCACTGCATATTTAACTAACCTACAATCAAGTAATTTTGGCTGTAGTAGAAAAAAAAATAGTCTGATTGTAGACTAATGGTTAGCTACTCAGTATGAATTAATTTCAGGTCAAGGTTTTTCAAAGGGTGGTCGTACTATCCAATGGTCAAATTGTCATCAAATCTTGCAGGTTAAGTGGATAGCAATTTAACTAGTGGATAAATCTAAAACGCTTTCAAGGATCGAGTGAAAACTTGAGGTACAAACTGGGGCCTAAGTGATGTGTACTTTTTATATATAGTTTTTTTTCCACCATTTATTTTTAAAAACACTCAAATTCCCAATCAGGTTTCAAGTACTTTGCAGACTGTTATTGGTTTTTAGCCCAAGGAGACATGAAGTCTGAGATTGAGTGGTGTTTGTTAATTTTGGCAGGTTCCATATATGGATGTCTTCAGTTCTTTTCCAGCCCTATCATTGTAAGTGTATCGTACATTATATTACTTAACCCATTGACACCTGCTCTTGCTGTGATCTGCTGTGACGAGCCTTGGCCTTAAACTGTTCCACTGACATCATCACCTTTGACCAAATTTGGCATCACTTGTACTCAATGTTCTGCGCATGCCTGAACAAATAAAAAGTAATAAAGGGCATTGTGATGCTAGGGGAAAGCAAGGCTGTTATGTTGCAAGAAATTCTTTCTTGAGTAGATTAAATAATAATTATTGGAGCTAATTTGGCTTATATCCAGGCTGAAATTGTCCAAAATGTCCAGAAAACATGTTTTTGCCAAAAGCTCCAGTTGTCAATGGGTTAATGATTTACGGTAATTCAGTCACTAGAGGGTGTTAAATTCTCTGTACAGCAAGTAAACAACAACAAAATTGATTTTACTGGTGTCACTTTCTACTCCAATGCTTGTAAAATATAATTTTGGGGATATAACCCAGCAAAAAGGAATTAGGTATAAATTAGTAAGAGTAATAATCCCTTTTTGGGATAATTTACTTGTTTAAAAAATACATTGTACATTCATGTTACATCCTACCAGTATACCCCCCTAGTATAAACTTGGTATTAAACAGGTTACTTTACAAAATTGCATTTTTCTTTAAGTGCTTCAGTAGGGTTCATCCCTTCTATATGCCTCCTTGTGTATAAAATTTATTAGAATTCTACTAGTATACTAATGCAAATGCTGCAATCTGATTGGCTGAGCTACTCGTATACTATCAGCCATTAGAGTGCAGTTGGCTGTCGCTCGTCCTCGAAATGCGATGTTTTTATAGTTTTTCTGAGGTTTTGGAAAGAAATTTAGCTGTAAACGTATAATGTTACATATTTCCGAGAAAACTAAAAGAAGCAAATTTAAGGTTTCTTGACTTTAAAAACTTGAAAATATTGAAAAAGCGAGTAATTTGCACTTAAACAACTGCAAATTTGCCAAGGACAGCTCGATACATGCAACTTTGTTTAAACGTAAAGTTCAATAATGCGTGGAAAAATCATTGGAAACCGTTATTTTTGTTAATTTCAGTTAGAATTCTACTAAAACAATTAGATTATTCGCTCTCGATTTCTATGAGGCGATAGTTGATTCGGCCTTCCGCCTCATCAACTATCACCTCATAAAAATCTTGAGCCTATGATCTAATTGTTAAATGGAATTGCCTTGGTATCATGTTCGCTGGATAATGACATTGTCATTATCCAGTGAACGTGAGAAACAGGAGCACAAGGCTTTAATTTTTTGTTTTATCCTCCTACTCCTGTAGTCATTTAACAGTTTTTTGTGTGTTAATTCAGGGCAGACTCAGTGACATTTATGGCAGAAAGAAGCTTCTTTTGGTGAGCCTGTTGGGAGCAGCTTTGAGTTATTTCCTAATGGCACTTCCAACGACGTTACTTTTCCTGGCATTAAGTAGGATTCCTATAGGTGAGATCATATAATTGTGGTGACCTTGGTAGATCATACTTTTCAATCAGAGGGAGGGGGAGCTGAAGACCAGGGATAAAAAGAGCTTTTGTTGTGTAATTCCTGTGAATAAAATGCATGATTTGTTTTTACTATTTTCCCAGGGATTTTCAAGCACAGTCAGAGTGTTTCAAAGACATATCTCTCTGATGTTTCACCGTCTGTTGATCAACCCAAGGTGTTGGGCAATTTCAATGCTTTCTCCAGTCTTGGCTTTGTGATTGGTCCATTGATTGGCGGCCACTTGGCGATGCAGTCAAATGGGTTTGCCAAGGTGACTA
Organism: Platygyra sinensis; assembly: GCA_019787425.1. Lineage (NCBI taxonomy): Eukaryota > Metazoa > Cnidaria > Anthozoa > Scleractinia > Merulinidae > Platygyra > Platygyra sinensis. The sequence continues at coordinate 43,857 of JAHPZR010013200.1, forward strand.
TCTTAACTGGATGTATTTTTGTGATCAATTTTGTCTTTGTGTGGGTCTTCGTGGCATCTGTGGAACAAGTCAAAGGACACTCTTCCATGCGACAAGAACAAGTATTAACTGATGATAAAGATGGGAAAACCACTAATGGTAAAATGACTGAACACAAGAATGGAGAACCGGAACACGACAAACTACATATGAGGCACCACACACCAAGTAAAGCGGCAGACACTTCATCTTCCAGCGTTAACAGTGTACATAGAACTTCTTCAATGAGCTCCACATTGGACTTGCTGGTCATTCGATTTGTCATGGGATTTTCAATGTTAGTATTCCGAAGCAACTTTACTTCTATGCTAGAATTTCACTTTAATACCAGTCCAAAAACCAATGGCTACATTCTGTCATATAACGGCTTAGTTGGTGGGTTTTCTGGAATTCTTGTAGGCCACATATCAAAATTCTACAATCACAATGATGCAAAAATGCTGCTGCATTTCTCACTCATTCTTACAGCATCAATTCTGGGGATAACATTTTCACCCAGTATCTTCTTCGTTGCTGTCTTTATCGCTCCACTTGCTGTATCAAGTGCTGTGTCACGGGTGTGTGTGACCAACCTCACATTCCAAAGAAGTCGAGGGGATGAAAAAGGGATGATCTTAGGGGTAGGGAATTCCTTGCTGTCATTTGCACGTATGATCTCCCCTGCACTGGGTGGCATTGCGCAGGAAGTAAGTGTGTATGCACCAGGTAGTATTGGTGCGCTGATAGCTGGTACTGGTGTGCTTGTCATGGTACTCTTCCCACCAGACAGACCCATAGTAAGTACAGACAAGAAAAAAGACAACTGAACATTTTTGTAGGGTAATGTTACATATTGAAGAATTTAAAATGAACCCCTTGTAAAAGGAGAGTTTCATGATTCCACATTTCCTGGTTCCTGTATGGCTTTCTCCCAGGTCTTCATCACCTTTTGCAGGATTTGGTCACAAGGTATGGAATATATTATACTAGGACCCAAATAACGCAGTGGGACTTCCAAAACAAAGGAACTCTTAACAGTCTAACCTGACTTTCCTTTGTTTTCAAAGTCCCACTGCGTCATTTGCATCCCAGCATAATTTATTCTGTACCATGTGACCGGATCGTGCAAAGGGCCTATTGATTTTGGTGACATATCCAAAACGTTTGCCCCAGAGTACACTTTTTGCCCCAGACCATGACCCAAACCAATTGACTGACCTAGGAATGAGGCAAGGTTCGACGCATGACCAAGCTTTCATATGAGAATTAAGTGACTTTTTCCCTTTTCTGCTAACCACATGTTCTCAGCTGTTATCTCATTTGGGTAAGCAGAATGGCTTGTGCCCAAATTTAGAAGAAATCAACAGATTTCCGTAGAAAGTGCCCAATTAATGAACATAGAATTTTATTTGCTTTTCGCGCCAAAGAATTTATTTTGGACACATGGCTAAGTTATGTACTCGGATCCAGTATCCAGCAAACAATGAAATGGAGTGTTGCTTGGGAGTTGGTGCATACAAAAGTAATGCTAATGAGAAAGATCATCTCTATTGTTTTCATGACTGACTGCCCAACTTCAAACAAAACATTTCTGCAAAATCGTAAGCTTGCGATTGATTGTTTCTTAAACAATAGAAGTAAATGGGCTAATGTTACAGCTTACACAGTGAAAAGCCATGAAACCATCCCTACAACAACTACCATCCTCCGTACGGGTTTTTCCAAAAACATAAATTACATCAAAATCCCTTGGATAACAGGCAGATCTATGCAATGGTTGCTTAATTCTGAATGCAAATGAAAAATATGAAAGATTATATAATGTCTTCATATTTAATTCTGAATAAAATGAACTGTTAGTTCCCTTCATAAGGTTACTCATATATTGACACATGTATTCAGTAACAGATTCTACTTTGAATGTGAAGAGTGATCATCGCAGTAAATTTTCCAATTTAAGCAATTGGAAAGAAGAAGCCTGAAAAAAATCAGGGCTTCAACGGGATTCGAGCCCGTGACCTCCGCAATACCGGTGCGATGCTCTACCAACTGAGCTATGAAGCCACACATTGGGAGCGAGGTCAATTTATTGAGTTCATATTTTCCCGTACAGGGAAGTGATGTGAAATATATATGAAATAATTCATATTTGTACTGCGGTTGTAGATGAATGTGAAGAGTGATCATCGCAGTAAATTTTCCAATTTAAGCAATTGGAAAGAAGAAGCCTGAAAAAAATCAGGGCTTCAACGGGATTCGAGCCCGTGACCTCCGCGATACCGGTGCGATGCTCTACCAACTGAGCTATGAAGCCACACATTGGGAGCGAGGTCAATTTATTGAGTTCATATTTTCCCGTACAGGGAAGTGATGTGAAATATATATGAAATAATTCATATTTGTACTTGCTTAAATTGGAAAATTTACTGCGATGATCACTCTTCACATTCATCTACAACCGCAGTACAAATATGAATTATTTCATATATATTTCACATCACTTCCCTGTACGGGAAAATATGAACTCAATAAATTGACCTCGCTCCCAATGTGTGGCTTCATAGCTCAGTTGGTAGAGCATCGCACCGGTATCGCGGAGGTCACGGGCTCGAATCCTGTTGAAGCCCTGATTTTTTTCGGGCTTCTTCTTTCCAATTGCTTAAATTGGAAAATTTACTGCGATGATCACTCTTCACATTCATCTACAACCGCAGTACAAATATGAATTATTTCATATATATTTCACGTCACTTCCCTGTACGGGAAAATATGAACTCAATAAATTGACCTCGCTCCCAATGTGTGGCTTCATAGCTCAGTTGGTAGAGCATCGCACCAGTATCGCGGAGGTCACGGGCTCGAATCCCGTTGAAGCCCTGATTTTTTTCAGGCTTCTTCTTTCCAATTGCTTAAATTGGAAAATTTACTGCGATGATCACTCTTCACATTCATCTACAACCGCAGTACAAATATGAATTATTTCATATATATTTCACATCACTTCCCTGTACGGGAAAATATGAACTCAATAAATTGACCTCGCTCCCAATGTGTGGCTTCATAGCTCAGTTGGTAGAGCATCGCACCGGTATCGCGGAGGTCACGGGCTCGAATCCCGTTGAAGCCCTGATTTTTTTTCAGGCTTCTTCTTTCCAATTGCTTAAATTGGAAAATTTACTGCGATGATCACTCTTCACATTCATCTACAACCGCAGTACAAATATGAATTATTTCATATATATTTCACATCACTTCCCTGTACGGGAAAATATGAACTCAATAAATTGACCTCGCTCCCAATGTGTGGCTTCATAGCTCAGTTGGTAGAGCATCGCACCGGTATCGCGGAGGTCACGGGCTCGAATCCCGTTGAAGCCCTGATTTTTTTCAGGCTTCTTCTTTCCAATTGCTTAAATTGGAAAATTTACTGCGATGATCACTCTTCACATTCATCTACAACCGCAGTACAAATATGAATTATTTCATATATATTTCACAGATTCTACTTTATTCAGTGTGTGTTAGGTATTTAAACTTTGCAATGTCTTAATAGACCCTTTGCATAAATGGCGGCTTCATTTGAATAACAATACTTGGTACATCCTTAGCCTCACGATCATGTTTCAAGACAAAGGAAATTTCACATGAATGTGAGGCTAAGGATGTACCAAGTATTGTTATTCAAATTTAGGCGCCATTTATGCAAAGGGTCTATGTACATGTACTTTGCAGAAAGTTCATTTTAGAATGATGTTATAAATATTAATTCTTCACCACAAATTTGTTCGTATTAACAATGATCTAGTAATACACAGTTGAGTAAAAACAAGCGATATAATCTCCTGACGTTTCAGCGACTTCATGACGTCATTATCAAGGGTACAAATGAGAATAAAATTAACAAATGTGAGTTCAAGAGTTAAAACTGATTTACATAGCGGAGGTGACTACACAAATACTTTAGCATGGATAGAATCCATTTGCACGTTTGAACTCGGTGTTAATTGTTTGATGTAAAGCTTCTCATTGACAAGACAATCGAATTTGTTCATGCATTTCTTGAGAACTTTGAAACAGCTAAGGAGGACCTCAGGAACAGCACCCACGTGGTCGTTGTCATAGTGCTTGCGTACTGAAGATGACACGCTTTTATGGCCATCCACGCGGGCATATAAATTTGTTGTTCCAGAAAATCCCCATACCCCTCCCACAAAAGAAATGTTTGGTCTGACTCCCCCCGCCACCTCCCCACTACTCTGAGATTCCAATAAAACTTCCTCCTGCATTCAGCACATGAGATCATATCCACATGTATTTTGCGCTATATAAGTAATTATATTTTAATTTTAATTTTAAAAAATTTTAATTCTGACAATGATGTTCTCTTGCAAAGGGTGTGAGTATTTCCTGGAAATACAAACCTAATAAAAACTAATTAAAGTTTCAACTTCAAGCCTTTTTGAGAAATTTACTGCTACTTACTTTGAAAATTGTTTTCAATATATGACTTTTTTTATTTGACTACAGTTTTGTAAATTATACACATGTGCATGTACTATTGGATCAAGGGATAAAGTAAAGCGAAGAATAAAATTCTTTGCAGATAACCTGCTACCAGTAAAAAATAAACTTGAAAGAGTCTTGAGACTCGCTGCAATACTTTTGTTAGAACTTTGCACATTCAAAATGTGCAAGATTTGTCACTAGGTTAACTGGTCAAATAGGTTATTTACTAGCAGTTAATTTTTTATTTAGAAAATGTGTCGCTTCATTTAAGAATAAACATAATTTATTCATGTATATGCTGAATTTAGTGTTTGTGCATGTTCATCATTGAAAACCTACACGTACGTGTACATTTGTATAGATTAATTTGTAAATAGTAGACTGTTATTTAAAGAAACAGTAAATACAGTAAAGAATATTCAGTTGTCTTGGCAATGTCTTTGTATGAACATCTCAGCATCATGGTCACCTTTGGATTAATGAGGCAGGGCTGTGGATTTTCACATGTTCATCCCAAGAGCAGTCAGCAAGCTAAGTAAAACAAACACAAGCAACTCTGCTCAAGCTTGCTACTCACGTCCACCTAATAAAGAAGCTCTTTGCACACTGTGCATGCCTGTGAACCTCTGATGCTTCTAATTAGCATAGCTCTGTAGAGAGTGTACAGAACTTCAGGCACATAGACCTTTGCATGTATAATGTTCATTAATCAGACCTTAAATTTTGCTTGGAGTTTTGGTATCTGACTCGACAGATACAGTCAAAATTTGAGTAATTTATGTCTAATCATTGTCAGCAATGCAATATATGACTAATTGATGACTGAAAATTTTGTGGTCTATTGATTATTCATTCATTTGATTACCCAAAATTTGATCATACAGTGTAATGGCAATAATCAATGACTAATCAACTATTTACCCATTGACTATGGTAACCATTGAGTTCAGTCATCAATTAGTTATGTCTGGTAGCTTAGATAATGCAAACATATTGTACTATGTAAAATAAACTATTATTATTGAATGTTCCAGGTGTCAGAAACATGCCTGACCTGTCCAGGTAGGTGAAGGTTAAAATCCAAACCAACCACAAATTCTGTGTGGTGCTCTATTCTTTCTAATGGTTGAGGTCCATTGGTGATGTTCCAAGTTCGCACTGTAAAGTCATATGAACAAGATGCCAGTAAAGAGTTGTTATGGGGAGAGCACTAATGAGAGAAAAAAAAAACAATTTATTACAATTTGATCAATATTTGCAAATTCATTTGAATTAAGTTAACCTAAAAATAAGTAAAGGGGGTAAGTTTCTAAAGAAACTATGGTGCTGTGTGGGTGGGAGTATTACAGGATAATTTGGTTATATCAACTCAGTTGATAATGTGAATTGGCCACCGTAAAGAGATTCGAAAGCTGACGATTCACTCCAACGAAGGGCTAGCGCATGAAACGTCAGCTTTCGAATCTCTTTACGGTGGCCAATTCACATATTTATCAACTCAGTTGATAAAACCAAATTAACCTAAAAATAGTCTTTCAATGATAAACATAAAAGTCTCCATACGAGTGATGTGACCCATCAGGCCAGAGTTTATCTCGGTTTTGGTAGCCTGTAGAGAATAGGAGTATTTCTACTCCCCCTGGATGGGGTGCAAGTCCACTGCAAGGTTATCCCCAGCATTAAATTTGCCAGTACCCATTTATACACCCGAGTGGAGAGAAGCATGATGAGATTTAAGTGTCTGTCCAGGGCTTGAATCGGACCACTCAATCTGGAGACCAGTGTGCTAATCACGACATCACTGTGCCTCCCACAACTTTCAACCATAGAAAAGTTTAAAGCTTTGCATGTAGAATACTTCCTTATTCAGACGTGATTTGAGGAAATCATTCAACATTTTCTTGATTAGACCATTTTCATACTATCAACCAGTTTCATCTTTGTTTCAAAGTTTAGCATTTCATTAGATATCTGTTATTGTTTTGATTGAGTACAAGCAATAAACAGACTGAGAACAAAGCAGCTCACCTTAACTCGCCTAACAGCATACTGGTGGCCTTCAAGACTGAAAACTGGAGCTGTTGTGTTGCGTAGGTCCCAACCCCTTAATCGCAATGAAACAAATGGTAACAAATTTTATTAATAATTGAACATATGACAAAGCTGGCATGCTAGTCTATACATTGCCCCCACACATTAATCCACAACTCCACAACTCCGCAAAATGTCTCATAGAAAAAAGGATAAACCTTTCTCACACAAATACGAGTACCTGATCTTTGTGTCCACTGATCCACTGACGACTAGATTCTACACATTGACGAAATGTTTATTAGACAAGGCTTTGTAAGTTAAAACTTTTTAATAAATAAGTTACGTCTAGTTACCTCAAAATCTGTGATGAACATTTAACAAAAAAATACATTCCCTGTCAACAGTGATAGCCTGATCTACTTACTACATCATATTTGGCCCAATCACATGTCAGGACTTCTCCATCATGAGCCCTAATGGTCTGTTGGGCTCTTGGAGGGGCGAATATGTCCCATATCCTAAGGGTGTTATCACCTAGCAGTTCAGGAAATATAGGTGACTGTGCATTATTATATATGGCAAGTATAATCTAGGGATGCATGCTGATGGTGAAAACAAAGTAATAAACTTAGTTTTGCCATGTTTTTTGGCAGAGTTGCAAAACAATTATAATACATTTTTTAATGATTTGTGACTGTGAATCACTGTTAGTGTTAGTTGGGCAATGTACTTTGAGGGACATTTGAAGAGAACTAAAAACCAAGAAAGAGTGACTCTTGGTTGCACCTCGGCAACTCTGAATATGTGTCTTTGATGCTCTCCAAACTTTCTGTTACATGAATTTAAATGTCCAGAGCTTTCATTACTGACATGGACCCCGTGTCAAGATGTATAATTAGCTTTGCTGGGACTCAGACACTGCTTATGAATCTTGGAATGTCCACGCTTAGGGATTTCTTGAATGGCCATGCACTGAGAAGTCAGTTTAATTCTATTGACATTTTCATTTAATTTTGTATCCTCTTTTTATCTGAAAATTTCGTCATTGTCTGAGTCCGGAATTATTGTATTGTTTGCACTAGTTGCATTAATCACAGAACTGATGTATGTACCTTAATACGAGCTCTTCATCATACCTGAGGCAGATGCAAAGGTCCTTGCAACATGTGGGGACCACACAGCACTGTAGACAACATGTTGGTGATCTGTAAATGTTGCTAAGGATTGGCCAAGGTTTGGATCCCACTATGAAAGAAAACACAAATATGGTATCATTAAAATCTTTAGGCTTCGGGTCTTGCTCATTTGTGACACCACAAACTGACTTGAGGTAACAAAGTTGCTAATTGCTTTGTGATTTTGAGAGTGATACTTGACCAGTGGCTACTGACGAGTGGTGATTTGAATTCAGTTAAGCCTGCATTCAAGCCCAGTGGCCCATCAGGCTGGAGCTTATCCTGGTTTTCTGAAGGGTGAAGTGACTAGGAGTATTAAAAATGTTTTATCCTCGCTGAATGGATGATAGTTATTTGCAGGGCTACTCCCAGCATCAAATTTGCTGGACCCACTGAATAATATATATGAGAGCCGTCTCAGATGCACAGTGAGTCAAAGTAAAAGTGTCTCCTCCTAGAATACAATGCAATGTACTTACAGTATGTCCAGTATTGACGTCAAGTATTGTTTAAGTGGTTGCATTCGACGAAGTGGAACGCAAGCCTAATTTTGTTGCGTGACTATAAAAAGTTGGTTTCCCTGTGTAAGGTTATAGGCTGGAAAATCCACATTCCTGTAAGGGCACAAAAATGGCCACCCCGCTTAATTTTTGCAGGGGCAAGTCACGGCATAGTTATTAACTATGTCACGGCCAGTAGTGATGAACATGTGAGCACGTGAGCAGGCAATGCAGACTTTGGTCCTTCTTTCATTTTTGCTCTCGATCTCATTCTTTCGCCGTGGAATTTTGAGGCTGAGTAGTAGTATATTCAACAGTCCTTTCCAGTGTGATGTTATTTAAACATTCGTTCGAACTCACGATGAGCTTGTTTATTTTATATGTTCACGAACGCGATCGCCTAGGCTTTGGGATGTCAGCTGTGGAAACAGCTGTATTAAATCCCCGGACTGTATTTGATTGCATTTGTGGATTTAGTTCCAAATGCGACAGAAAAGGTCAGTAGTATCCGGTCGAATATTATTTGGAATCAGTGGAAGGGTACTCTGAAGGAAAGATCCACAAGAGTTAACCTGAACCAGGGAATGAAAATGTGAGCGGAAATGTAAATACTGTGTACTTTGTTAATCAGGCCAGGGGAAATACTCGAATCAGTCGCATGGAGTTTGTTTACGTGATCAACGAGCACGTGATTGCAAATGTTTACTCGTTATATTTGAGCTTTCTGCTTAAAATAATGTTCGAAAAAAATAATTATACTTTTACAAATTAGCTTTTGAGCTTAAACATTACAAGTCAATGTGACAATATTTAGCATGAAATTTGAAAGCTGATATAAATTTTTTTAGTCCTATTTAACTTGTGAGTGTACAGAAACCGGTGCCGTCACGCAACGCAGTCTTCAATCAGACTACTGGCATGGACTTTGTCATTGAAATATCTTTCTGTAAAACCCCGGTTGTTGATGAAAAAATGTTGTTTTTTTAGAGGTTGAGAGTCAGCAAGGGAAATCATTTTAAGGTATCTGTATAAACATTTATACGCCGTCGAACGCACTCTCATAATCTTTGATTACTACTAGTTTAACTTCACATTTGGTAAGAGTTATTTTGACTTTTCCATATTACTTCATATTTGACAGAGTTGTGTGTGTTTTGGCAACTTTTTACCAATGATGCTTATCAAAAGGAATTTGAATCTCATTAGCTTTCAATCCTGGACATATCTGACGCAATGACCCAGAGGCCAATGCTTGAATTCAGACTACTCATTCCAGAGCCCAGTGCACTTAACCAAAGACTAATCCCCAGGGGGGGTACTCCCTTATATGGGCTATATAGGTATGTGCGGCCCCAAAGGGTATGGTTTTTCAGCCGTTTTAGTCATAAATAGGGTATCAATTTCGGTTGATTTTGGCCATTTTGGTCATAAATAGGGTATGGTTTTTGTACTCTAGCCTCAATATGGGTATATTTTTAAAAAACCAAAAGAAAATTAACAAAAGTCCTTCACAAATTATGTTTACAATAATGTAACTTTGGTCTGAGCTAGGGATCCAATTATAACGCACGTCTGAAACAGGATTTTGATGCAAGGTTCAGGTCATAAATAGGGTTTCGAATTTTTGGTCAGGTCATAAATAGGGTAGGGAATATCGCAGATTTTGGTCATAAATAGGGTAAGGGTTTTGGGGAGCGGGCCGCACACCCCCACCCAATTTTTCTGGGAGTACCCCCCCTGGGGACTAATCGTGCTTCACAGCTTCTGTAGCATCAAGTGGCTGGGATTATTTCTACTCCCCCTGGACAGGATGCTAGTCCATTGCAGGTCACTCCCCTGCAATTTGTTAGGTTTCCCCAACAATTCTTTGGTACCCATGTATGCTCCTGGGTGGAGAGAGACGCTGTGAGAGTTAGGTGCTTTGCCCAAGAACACGTCAACACATTGTCCCTGGCCAGGGCTCAAACCTGGACTGCTTGCTCAGGGGATGACTGGACTAACCATGAGGCCCCCAGACCTCTCACAATTTATAGAAGACCAATAAGATAAGAAAGGGGTAGCAGGATACTGAAAATAAACTAAATTATATGTAGGTTGCTTATTACTTTTCGAGGCCTGTCCCTGAAATTTCATAATACTTTTATTAAATAAATAAAGGTACTAGGTTTCATTTACTTTAAATGAATGACTACCAGTAACTGATTAACTGTCAGGTGAGTGATAATTAATAGTTAAATGAAAGCTTACTCACCAATTTTATGGTGTGATCCCATGAGGCACTCAAAATTTGATCAATTTGCCTATGGCAATTCCAGTCAACTCCATAGACCTGCAAAATACATTGAACAAGTTAGTTATTAATCGGTTATCCCATACAGTACAAGACATACAAAAAGTTAAGTAATTAGCACATTCAAAATAATTCAGTCTACTTTTCATATATAATTATAATAATAAATAAATTAACAAAGTTGATTTCGGCTTTGTATCAAGCATC
>JAHPZR010013202.1:0-16279 GCA_019787425.1 Platygyra sinensis
TCCTTGTGACACGAGCGAGGGGCCAATCTCCTCTTTGGGTTTTCTCGTCGACGACCAAGACCAAATCACCAACGCTAAGATTGTGCGATGGCAAATTCCACTTTTTCCTTTCAATTAGGGCTCGCAAATACTCTTTCAGCCATCTGCTCCAAACTTGATTAACAACAACTTGTGTTTGTCTCCAACGTTTCTTGCTTGATATTTCCTTGTCAGAAAATACACCACAGGGCAACACTGGATTAGCACGAGAAATAAGGAAATGATTCGGAGTAATCGCTTCCAAACCACTGTCACTGCTCACTTCTGTAAGAGGTCTGCTGTTTACCAGAGCTTCCGTTTCTGCAAACGCAGTTTCCAAAACTTCATCTGTAACTACCTGACCATGAAGTACCACTTTGAGGGCTTTCTTGCATGACTGAACCAAACGCTCCCAAATCCCACCAAAGTGAGGGGAAGAAGGAGGATTAAAGTGCCAATGAATATCCTTCTGAGACAGGTAATCTGAGATCTTGGGACTGGTTCCACTCTTCTAGACTATGCTTGAGTTCTTGATCGGCTCCGACGAAATTAGTGCCATTGTCAGAATAAATGTCTGATGGTGATCCACGTCTTGCTACGAATCTTCTCAGTGCATTGATAAATGAATCAGTCTCCAACGACTTAGCCACCTCAAGGTGTACAGCTCTTGTAACTAAACATGCATTTGTTTGCCCAGTGCCTTCCAAAACAACGAAAGCACAGTCCATGTTCCTTCACTTTGGCCAATCTTTCCAGAACAGACAACCCTTAAATTTGGGACAACTGCGTAGTTTGTGATATTTTCCATCGCCAACACGCACGGAGGCGAAGTAAACTGACCACTTTGGTTGAAGCGCGGAGAACCTCCAGACGGGGCTGTTACTGCACTGTAGACTGCTGAACCTCCACGATGTTTTAACTTTTGATCGGATGGGACTAATGGTGGCTTGCTTGTCCGGATTCCAAAATCATCATGGACTTCTGCTTGCATTTCAATCCACTTCTCAAAGTCCAGAAGAGTTGCATGTTTCAGCTCTTTCTCTCTCCTGTGCTCTTTCCACTTGACACGAAGGAATAGGAAAGTTTATCAACAACCATATTCAAGTTGTTTGCAGCATGTAAATCGTTAGTGTAACCAAGGCGCTTAAAGGTTTTAACAGCAGTGGAAATAACATCTGAGAAACGTCGTACTTCGTGCAGACGATCATCACTCAATTTGATCCATTTCCGCAGGCGATTTAAATGAGCTTTAACGACAATGTGAGACTTTCCAAATCTCGATTCCAATTTCTCAAGGGCTTCTGCGTACAGCTCTCCACTATAACCATAGCCTTCTATAGCCTCTTTTGCTCTACCAATAACTGCATTCTGTAGATGTTGCATCTTTGCATTACGGGAGATATCTACATCATCAATAATAGACTGGAACATTGACATCCAATCACTCCAACGAATTGGATCTCCATCGAAGGAATCAAGCTTTAACTTTGGTAACGAGTCCACGGATGATCGTACGATAATTGTGTTTGCTGGTGTTTCAACATGCAATCCTTCATTAGAGACTGCTTCTTTGTCTTGAAACGTAACTTTAAGCTGCTGATGCGTTACCCCTTGCTTCTGAGTTGAAGTTGACATGTGAGTACCGATGGATGTCATGGAATTTTCAGGTACATGAACAGGTTTGACTTCTTTCGCAATTTCTTCTTTCGGACTAACGGGAACAATCTCTTCACCTTCAGAATCTTTAAGCCTTTGTTGTAAGCTACCAGGATCACCAGCTTCATTTTCTAAGACTTCAGCTTCGACTTCCAAACGAATTGCTTCTGCTTCAATCTGTCTAGTTTTCTGAGCTTCGTCCGACATTGAACGCTGCTTTTCTAGTTCAAGCTCTACTTCCATTTTTACTCTCTCAACTTCTTCTTTGGCTTTCCATAATTTCTTTTGAAGTTCCGCTTGACGTTCAAGCTCTCTCAACTTTTCTTTAGCACTCTCTCTTTGCTTTTTTGCGAAGGCTTGGGCAGCTGCTGCTTTCGCTTTAATCACTACTGGATCACTCTTACTGGAAACCTTAGATCTTCGACTGACTGAAGTTGCTTGAGAGGTTTCTTCGCTCTCACGTTCGTTTAAATGAGTCAATGCTTCATCCAATGCGTCGTTGACTCGGCCAAACTCAACATCATACCACTCCAGTATTTTATCGTGTTCAATCTCAGGCGTAAAGGCTAAATACTGTACATTTAATAGCTCGGCCTCTTGTAAACATTGCTTCAAGTCAGCTATAATTCTTCGCATCCGATATTTACTTCCAAACTGCTCGATTTCCGATGACAACGCTTTCAAGTGAATAGTTATCTTCCGCTTAACTACAGATCTCTTGTTTTTTAGTGTTACTGACTGCTCTGAGGCTATCGTTTGACTAACCTCAAGTTCCTTTGGCTCCAATACTTCTTCGGGATTTTCCATTCCATGTGCTCCCACGCGATCGCCCAGATCGATCAAGTTTTTCGCCATTTTACCACTTCACCACATCATGATTTCATCCGGCTGCGAAGGACTAAAATTAATGTCGCATAAAGCGATTTCCAGATTCAAACAATAAGGAGAGAACTGTATTTATTTACCATCCACCAAAGGTTCCAACAATATGGCGACTAGTTAACCACAAAACAAGACGATCTAAGATCGTAAGTCGGGCAACTGGAAGATATGCTGCAACTAGTTTTGACCAGTTACTTGTTTGTCCAAGGACCCCGCTTGTGGGAGTGGCGTAATTTTTTTTTGTCCCGTAAGGCTATTCCCCGTTTTTCGATCGTTTAGGGTCGTTCGACCGACCCAGGTTTTCGCGTTTTCCAAAAAAAAATTATGAAGAAGGTAATTACACATAATTTCAAAACATTGTCAGTCTTTATTTTTTTGTTTTTAAGTGAAAGCTTTCGTAGTTTTTTTACAGGTATTCTGCTGGGCTCACTACCGAATCGTCTTCGCACATGCTCAGGACTGTTAATATTACAGTGATAAACAAACATCATGTAACGAGACCTGAATTTTATTATTTGGCATCTTTGTTGTCGTTTCCTAGAGTTTGAATACGACGCACCTTGCCTTTATCAGTAAATGTTTTCTGTCGTCTGTAGCAACATTCTGTCCACATTTTCTGTTCACTGAAAACTCACTTGATTTCTGGTATGATTCTGGTAAGACCTTCGCTACATCCGCTAAATCATTTGATTCTTTTGCTATTTTGAGTTCGCAGAACGACCCGTTTCGAAATATATGCTCATTACACACGCCATCTTTTTGAGTGGATCTACCGCGACTGGCGTGTGGGTCTGTATGTTTGAGTGTAGAAAAGATTACAATATCAGGGCCGTACCTAGGATTTTTTGTCTGCGGGGGCAAATTCCACGAACCTTCACAGGGATCTCCCGTATACAGACAGGGTTTCTAGTCGGACGTTTTGTTTTCACCCCTATTTGTTTTCCTGTCGGGACAATTGCCCCTTCCCAACCCTGCCCCCCCGCTATGTAAGGCCCTGAATATTTTGCTAAGACATTCGACGTATCCCCCATCGACTTTGACATCGTGGAAAGAAGGCTGAGCCTTTTTGAAGGGTCTGCGGTATTCCCCATTGCACGTGACTGAGTTTTGTGGAGAAATGCAGGGTAAATTTAAAGTCGGCCTCGCCCGACTAAAAGACAAGTAAAGAATGCACGAGGTCGCGTTTACGTCATTATCACGTGACCGCAATTCCAGATACGTAATGCGTACAAAAACTGAACTAGATCAATGTCTTTATAGTCACGATATCGGTATCGGAAATGCTTAACTATAGAATGTTTAACGTACGTGCGTTCTCGTAATTCTGTTATGTACCTGTCAAATCGAAGCTTAAACATCCCCCCCGGGCATACCCCTGGCATTTGACGCCTTTTCCTGCCCGGGAGGGAGGGCATTTGATCACCACTTATAGGGGGTGGGGAATTTGATCGCTAGCCTCGATTTCATGTTACAAGTCGCGCTGATTCCACGTGAGTTGATAAATCATGGCGGAGACGGCGGAGACAAACTTTGATGAATTCAAAGGAAAAGATTGCGTATTCGAGGCGAATTGGTTGAAAACCAAAGGCCTACACTAGGTGTGTTCCGTATTTGACGGTGTTTAAGAACGATTTGTATTTACAATATATAGATAAATGCTGTCTAATAAACCATGTTTTATACATGCAAAGCTTCAGAAGCTTAATAGAAGCTACGAAAAGTTAAAACAGTAATCTGGTAATTTTCCCCGGGGTGGGGGCATTTGAACAGCTTTTCTGCACGGTCAGCGGGGAATGTTGAACAACAATTTTCCAAAATTCAAATACCCGGGGAGTTGCCTTGGGGGGGGGGGGTGGGGGGTTGTTGAAGCTTCGATTTGACTGGTACATTACCGAACATTTTATTTTCGGATAATTATCAACCAAACTCAAAGCCTTGCAAAGTAGGACATGGGAATACAGAGAGAAAAGATCCAGAAAAGGGTAAATCTGCAAGGCTATGTTTCATTTTTTCATCGGACTTAGAATATTGGCTAGGCGAGTAGCTATTGGTTGGTTGTATCACGTTTAAACTTAATACAAAGAACCCTTGAATTAACCGGAACATAACTTCTAAAACGGGAACGTACAGTTTGATCTACACACAGAGGAAGTCTGATAGCTTGAGTCCTAGTCTCCGTTCGTTGTTTCAGTCCAGCAGCGTAAACCGCGTTTTTTTTATTTTTCGCGCGCTGTTTTTTCGCGCCGACCCTCAACTAACTGAACGCCTGGAAGAGGCTAGAAGACGCTAGAACCCGCCGGTCCTTGTGATTCTGATCACTCTCGAAGAAGTGTCAAGTTGACGTCAATAAATTTTTACTTCTCAGTACTGATTTGCCAGACTTCTCCCGCTTTTTCTTCTCCATTCTCTCTTTCTTTTCCTTCCGATGTTTTGGCATAGCCAGAAAAGGCCGCTCAGCTATTTCGAGTGAGAAAAGACTTTCGCGCAAACAGTAAAACAAGCAAGAAAGGTCAAGAAACTCAAGCGCGCACGTGGAGCTTACGATGTCCTCCAAAAGGTTTTTGTTTAATAAATGATCGATAAATGTTGAGTGCGTACCGGCCGTAAAGGCATAATGCGTGACATGATATAAAAGATGAGAAGAGAAGGTGACAGAAGAGAGTCAGAAGACACACAGTATACTGAAAGTTTAACTTTGTTGTGAAATGCAATTTCTTCTGCCGGAATGCGCTGCAAGTCGCTGCCTAATTTTTAAACCGGGAATGTCGCTGTCGCTGTCGATTTCTCTTTTCTCTTGTCGCTGTCGTAATTTCGCTGAGCGGCTTGTCTTTCGTCTTCATTTCAGCTCCTTCATGTCGCCGTTCAGAGCCGTGTCGCCTGTCGAAATTTACTCTAACAGGGCCTCTGTAGTCGGTAGGCTGCATTTAGTTCACAGTGTGCGCTTTATACTCAATTTTCCTCCATTTCAGGTGACATGTAGATCTGCATTGTATCGAACGCAAAAAGTACAATGTATCATAGACTGATCATGAAATTACTTTAAGAGCACATTTTTGTATGTTGATTTTAATTCTAACACCTGTACAGTTCAGTTCAGCTTAAAAAATCTATCAGGCATTAAGATTTGTTAGCTGCAGCTCCAAAGGATTATTGCTGGTCTTGGGTACAGGTCTTGGGTTGCGTAACTTACTGATACTGTTAGCTGGGCCACTGAATTTAAAATTGAAAAATACATTCTCCTTTGGTTTTATTTTCAGCTACATTCAAGAAATAAGTTAGCTATATTATTTATCAAATTTTATGCAATTAGAGAGTCTCTGGAATACTCTTGAGGCAGGATAATTTTTAGTACTATTTCTCCACTGAGTGAAAAAGGATCTTTGTGACGTTTTTGAAACTACTTATATTACTTCAAAAAACCTTGATCAACATCGTAACCTTTTCAAGCTCTTATCTTTTATTAATAACGTCGCACTTAGCTTGAGTTGGTTGGGTTATGTTGATGCTGATGGCTTCACAATGAATTAGTGATGGGATGTTGAAATATTTGGAATTTTTCGAAACTGTCTGAAAATTTTTTACAAGTACTTAATTAGACAAAATCTTTTTTTGCAATAACAAATATCGCAATTCAAACACTGGAGTCTGTCTCAAAATGAAAGTCTATCCACTTAACTGAAGTGGAGGTGTGAGTCGAGTGCAATGAAAAAGTGGAACTGAGGATTTTTAGTGTCAAAGAAGGACTTATTACCAATAATTTAAAGATTAAAGTAGTACTATGACGAAAATCGCATCTTTCTATCGAAGCCTTTTAAACCGTAAACAGCTAGCCTTCATGAGAAGAAAAATGATGTTTACTTTTTTCAAGTATATCTCTTCGTTCCCGAGATATTCAAGTTTATAAAATACGCAAATTAGCCCAGTGATGACATCATACACTAAGCAAAATTTTCATCAAATAAGATGAAATAAGATATCTCGGCCAATTTGTATCAGAAATGTTTAATTGGTTTCAGTGCGATTCTATTAAGGGCGCGTTGTTTGGGATCAATCCGGAATAAGAATAATTGGAATAATGCGGGTAAGCGTTTGTTTGGGAGCTATTCTCATTCCCAAATACCTGGATTTCCATTCCAGCTATTCTGCTCCTGGGAGCAGAATAGCCGGAATATATTCCGCGAATATATTCTTATTCCGGAATTTAATATCCCAAACGAACGCGCCCTAAGTGTGCTCCACAACACGAGCTTAATAGTTTAGTTACCATGGCAACATAGTGGGTTCTATTTCTCCCCAATATTAAGGGCATTTCTGGCCACCTTTAGGGCGCGTTCGTTTGGGATACTCCGGAATAAGAATATTTCCGGAAAATATTCCGGCTATTCTGTTCCTGGAGTAGAATAGCCGAAATGTAAATCCGGGTCTTCCAGAATGAGAATAGCTCCCAAACAAACGCTTACTCGCATTATTCCAGTTATTCTTATTCCGGATTGATCCCAAACGAACGCGCCCTTAGTGTTCCATTTTCCTATTTGCAAATGGTGCCTCATATGCATGATCCAACAAGCATATAAATACGTTAGCTTTAGTTTGTTTAATGTTTTTCGAGCTGAAAATCACTAATAAATTAAAATCAAGTGGGTGGGACTGGAGAAGAGTGAGTTGCCATGGAACAGAATGTTTTTATAGCCGTAGGTGTGTTTTCTGTAGAACTATTAGCCTAAAAAGTTTTCAATTTCCCAAGATAGCCAAGATAGCGCTATTTATATACTTGATATATATTGAGTTGAGAGAATGAAGTCATCAGTCATCTCGTTTGCATATTTGGACATGTTTTGACCTTAAATATCTGCAGAACTTAAGTAGGTATTTGCAAACGGTAAACGGTGTTTTCATTCTCTCACGGAAATGTATGTGATACACCTAAAAACTTAAGGGGTAAAAATTTGATCATAGTACCACTTTAGTCATGGGTCAATGCTATTCACCAAAATGCAAATCCGTGAGGTATTCAAAGACAGTCGATTTAGTTCTGTTTCAGAGTGGCATTTAGAAACTTTCATAGTTCTATGAAATTGATAGTTTAAACTGACTGGGCACTGCGTCAGTATTTTATTAACATTGAATTATGACTGTATTATTGAGTGAGAGAATAAACTTGTGGTGATTGATATGCGTTGTTTATTGCTGAGTTAAATTAACGGTCTCTTCCCCTGTTACACTCCCTCAACTGATGCAACAACTATATTGTAATTAGTACGAACGGAGTACCTGAAGTACCAACTGACCCGCTGTTAGAAAGTCACTTTATTTCGGGCCAGGACGGGGGTGGGGGCGGTGAGGGAAAATGGAAGAGTATGTTTGTGATTTAACCCGTCAGTCAGATTAAAGTCGGTACTTTAAATACACCGAGTGATGCCACAAACACTTCATACTTAAATGAGATCCATGAGACCCACTTTTAGTTGCTATCCTTACTACGACTTTGTCTTAAGATTTCAAACTTAAAAAGGAACGTTTAAGACTCCTGAAGTTCGATCTTTTAAGACTCTTAAAGTTCAAACTTTGAAGACTCTTTAAGTTCAAACTTTTAAAAACTCTTTAAGTTCGAACTTTTACGAGTCTTCAGGCGGGGGTACACTTGAATTTAAGTGAAATTTTGGTAAGTTTTAAAGAGAGGTTGTAAGAGAAAAAAAAGGGTTATGGAACACCACCAGACAGTTGCCCGATTACACAATGGCACCCCAGGTTGTTAGGCAACTGGTTGGAGTGTATCTACCAATTTTTAACTTCAAACTCTAATTTAAAAACAACACCAAATCTTCAAAATTTCCTGAAAATCACAATGCTTGGAAGCAAGCGTTTCCTTCCTTCTCCTCCCCCACCCCTTCGTTCTTATTTTTGCTCTCGCCCCATTTTTCGCGCGGGCAAAACGCCGAAAACCCCGTTTCTTCGCTCTTTGCTCCACGGCAACGCTTGCTACGCAGGCTATATTTCCATAAATTTTACTAATCCTTTGAGAAAAAACTGTTTATCACCAAATATACCAAAAAACACTCAAAAATTTACAAAACGACCCAAAACATAGATATGTGAAATGAGCATAGAGATTCTTGATTGCTTGAAACGTAAACGATATATATGCATAAAAACATAATACCCAGCCAAAATACGGCTTTCATGTGGACCCCCGCCTTAAAGTTCGAACTTTTAAGACTCTTAAAGTTCCAAATTTTATGACTCTCAAAGTTCGAACTTTGTTTTGAGCGCAATGTGAAACACGAGGGTCGTTTGGAACAATGAGCTTGTAATTTCACCAGGAGGCGAACGGAAATAAACTTTCTAAGCGATGATTGGCTCAATTATCTGAAAACCAAGTTGAATGTGTTTGTGGCGGAGTTTGTTTGCGAAGCAAGAAAATAATTTCCGCGCCGTTTTCTCGAAACGATTTTCCCAATAAGAGGAGAGTCAAAGAGAATTTACAAGTCAAAGAGAATTTGTTCGATTGCCCTCGAATTTGGACAGTAGCTTTTAAAATATAAAAAACAAAAAATGTGCCTGCGAATTTTTTATTTCCAAATATTTTTTCTTCGGGAGCGATTTTTTGTACGATCGCTCCATATTTTTTAATCCTATTTCACAAATGTTCAGTACGTTTTCGCTGAAATTGAATATAGCAAATCGCAGACACATTTTTTAGCGCTTAGGGCCCGGAAACTGAGGGACACGTTAAACAAGCAAACGACAAAATTCGCTTCGACTTGTAGCTTTCAAAAGGTGATTCGGGCGTTCGCATTTAGAGGTCGTAAAAAAATTCAATAATTCATTTTATTTTAAAATTATTGGTATAATTTGGTAGCCAGCTCTTTAAGCTTTAATTTGATATGGGGGTTTAGGTATGCGCTATATCACATGCACGCGAGACACCCACGAAGGTATACGGTAACCTTAAGATCAGTAATAACAAGCTTGGCGTGAAAGACCCTATCCTTGACGGGCTCCGTTCATGTGTGGTTTACAAGTTTGCATGTGCGGGCTGCAATAGCTGTTGGGACGGCGAAACGGTCCGGCATTTTTCCACGCGTGTAAAAGAGCATTTAGCCAGTGATAAGGCCTCTCACATTTTCAACATCTGCAACATTCTGAACATTGTCACGCCTTGTGTGAACACAGATTGTTTCCCGTGAGGTTTTCGATCACGTCTCCACCAGTTTTTCAACTTAAGATAAAAGCGGCTATTCGTATTCAGAGAGATCAACTCTCTTGAAAAAACAATTACACCATGTTAATCTAAAATTCTCTCTTTAATTCTCACACTTTCACGCTTCACTTCATTCTGTTGTTACTATTTATCACAATTAGCATTTTCTAAATATTATAAATTCAGCTTCCATAGCTTTGTACGTGTAC
Organism: Platygyra sinensis; assembly: GCA_019787425.1. Classification (NCBI taxonomy): domain Eukaryota; kingdom Metazoa; phylum Cnidaria; class Anthozoa; order Scleractinia; family Merulinidae; genus Platygyra; species Platygyra sinensis. The sequence continues at coordinate 9,967 of JAHPZR010013202.1, forward strand.
TTGCATTGACTGAGGATGGCTGAAGTTTCTGTTGAAACATGTTCTGCAAACTACAATGTTTCGTCATTTTCTTAAAACTATTCTGAAAATTGGAATATTCTGATTGACTGACTCTACGATTGGATGAAATGTTTATTTGTTGTCTAAATTCCGTAACAATTCGTCAAATCTCCTGGACACACTGACCAAGTTCTTGGTGGCCTGCCAGCTCTTGCGGTTTCTGTTCAAAGCGCTCTAGATCTTTCATAACTTCAACCGCGTATGCTTTCTTTTATGGCAGGAATGAAAAATAGTTCATTCGTAAGCCTGGTTCTTTGGCAGTCCGGTTGAGACCTAAAACATCTGTTTCTGGGGATAGTATAAATCCCTGAACTGTCTAGAGGAAACAAACGTTGCATTATTTCATTCAAAGAGTTTTTAAATTATTTTACTTTCTTAAAATAATTTCATCTACTCGTCGTTTTTTAACCTCTTGCTTAAAAAATAGTAGAGCTGCTTAAAAATTAGTATACCAAAGGAGTGATCATGGATTTCATAAAAACAGAAGTAAAATCGACTTGGACTTCAGGTCGAGCTTGCTGGACGCTGTCTCGAACATAAATCAGATCTTCCTCAGAATGACCAGTGTTGCCAATCCAAAGATACTGAAGCTTCTTCAAGTTGATGACGTGTGGCACGAGAGATTTTACCGCGTGACCGAGAGGATTGCCTGACAGGCTAAGTTTCTGTAGATTAGGAATGAACGGAAAGCTCTCCAGCAAACCACGTAAGTCATGTTCACCCATGTTTAACATTTCAAGAAGTAACAATGTCAAGTTGGGGAAAAAGCGAAAGCTCTTGTTAAGTGGAACAAAAGAACCTTCCACGCTAAAGCCAAAGAAAGTAAGCCTGTACAAAGGCATTATTTTGTTGAATCCGCCAAACAGCGCCTCCATTTCCTCGGCTCCCAAAGTACTTCCCTCCCCTTCTAGCTCAAGGTCTTGTAAGGATGACATTCACAAAGTAACTGTCCAAGCTCTTTAGCTACTGCTAGAGTCAGGTTTATTCCATCGAGGATAACCAGGCCGGGTGCGTGACTAACGAAAGTTTTAAATCCTGATGGCCGGTAACGAACGTTCTCTTCAAAAAACGCGTACTGTAAGTGTCCCAAGATTACGAATGAATCCAAAGCTCTTCAACAGACCACACTGGTCATGTTCATCGATAGCTAACTCTTCTAGCGTTAACTCTTTCAAACTGGCGAAGAATTGAAGACTTTAATGAGTGAAGCAAGACGGCCTCTCACACTAAAACCACTGAAAGTAAACTTGTACAATGGCAGTGTCTTGTTAAATCCGCCAAACAGCGCCTCGATTTCCTCAGCTTGCAAAATGCTTCCATACACCCCAGTTAAATTGAGTACTTCTAGGGAAGACATTTCAGGAAGTGACCGACCGAGTGCCGCGGCTGCTGCTGGAGTCAGGTTTATGCCAATCAGGTGAAGTCTCTCACGAGCCTTGAGTGTGAAACTAGTGCATCTGTCCTGCGTATTGTCTGGATGGGCGTGTCCTTGATCATAACGGTTACTCTCAACACTCATTCCCTCACACTAGGAATGAATTTTAAGCTCTCCAGCAGGTCACACTGGCCAAGTTCACTCAGGCTTAACCTCATAAGCCTCAACGTTTTCAAATTGGGTAAAGCGTGAAAGCCTTTGCAGAAAGAAGTAAGACAATCCCTCAAGCTAGAATTTCTCAACGTTCTAAATCCGCCAAACAAGGCCTCCATTTCCTCGCATGTAAAATGCTTCCATCCACCCAGTTAACTTTACTGTCTCCTGGGATGACATTTCAGGAAGCGACCGACCAACCAATGCGGCTGCTACTGTAGTGACGCTTACTTCATCAGGCTTCAGCTGCTCGAGCGTCTTGTGGGTAGTACTAGGCATAGTGTCTACTCCCACTGGGAATGGCAACTGAACAAGTGATCTACCATTAACGTTCAAGTTCTTGAGATTAGGAATGAATATCAAGTTCTCCAACAAAGCACACAAGTTATCTTCATCCATGACGAACCCTTCAAGACGCAACTGTTCCAAATCGGGGAAAAAGCGAAAGCTCTTGGCGGCAGGACCAAGAGGACAACTTATATAATCAAATCCTGACTTACTAAGAAAAAGCTCTACCAAAGGCAACTTTTTGTTGAATCCGCCAAACAGCGCCTCCATTCCCTCAACATTTTTAGGGAACTGTACCTTTTGCAAACTGAGATTTGTAGGGACAACATTTCAGGAAGAAAACGACCGAGCACCACTGCTACTGCTGGAGTCACGTCTATATCAATTAGCTTTAGTTCCCTGAGAGCCTCGTGTGTGAATCCAGAAACTTGGTTTGCTGTTGTTGTAGAGCAATGTGCAGGACCAACGCGTCCGTCACACACTCTCAGTTTCCATTAGTTTAGGAGTAAATTGTAAACTCTCCAGCAAGCCACACAAGTTGTGTTCGTCCATATGAAGGCCAAAAAGGCACAACCGCGTCAAATTGGGGAAGAAGCAAAAAACATTGGTCAGTGGAGCAATGCTGCCTGTCACATTCAAACCAGGAAAAACAGTGAGGTCGGACAAACGCATTATTTTGCTGACCCCACCAAACAGGGCTTCTATAACCTCAGCTTGCAAAATCCTTCCATCATGATGCCCTTCCAACTCAAGTGTTTCTAAGGATGACATTTCAGGAAGTGACCGCCCAAGCGACGCTGTTGTTGCTGGAGTCAAGCTTATTCCATGTAAGTTCAGACTCTTGGAAGTTCCAAGTGTGGAACTGTGTGATGTGAATGTTAATCTCGGTGTGCCACAATCTCCCAGGAACCAAGATCTTCCCTGTAATTCCAGTGATGTAAGATCGGGAATGAATTTCAAACTCTCCAGCAGACCACACTGGTCATCTTCATCCATGTTTAACTTGTTAACCTCTAGCTTTCTCACACTGGGGAAGAAGCGTAGACTTTTGATGAGAGGAGCAAGAGAACCTCTCATGTCGTAGTCAGTAATATCAAGTTCGTGCAACGGCAATGATTTGTGCAATTTCCCAAACAGCGCCTCCAGTTCCTTAGTTTGTAAAATGCTTCCATCCACACCAGTTAGTTTGAGCGTTTGTAAGGACGACATTTCAGGAAGTATCCGACCGAGTGCCGTGGCTACTGCTGAAGTCAGGTTTACTCCATCCAGAGTCAGGCTCTCAGGAGTCCCAAATGTGGTGCAATATACGCGACCCGGTTGGTTTCCGCATATGCGAAGTTCCGTCAGATTACGAAAGAAATTCCAGCTCTCCAGCAGACCACACAGATCATGATCATTGACATTTAACTTTTCAAGGTGTAACGCTCTCAAGTTGGGGAAAAAACGGAGGCTTTCGTTAAATGGAGCGAGACAACTTATCTCGTTGAAATTACTAAAAGTAAGCTGGTACAAAGGCAATGTTTTGTCAAATCTGCCAAACAGTGCCTTCATTTCTTCAGCTTGCAAAATGCTTCCATCCATTCCACATAACTCGAGTACTTGTAAGGACGACATCTGAGGAAGTATCCGACCGAGTGTCGTGGCTACCGCTGAAGTCAGGTTTACTTTACCCAGGGTCAAACTGTTTTCAATCTCGAGTGGGTAGCAATGTACGCGACCCGGTTGGTCTCCCCTTACATGAAGTTTCGTCAGATTACAAATGAAACTCCAGTTCTCCAGCAGACCACACAGATCATGTTCATTGAGATTTACCTTTTCAAGGTGTAACGCTCTCAAGTTGGGGAAAAAACGGAGGCTTTCGTTAAATGGAGCGAGACAACTTATATCGTGGAAATTACTAAAAGTAAGCTGGTACAAAGGCAACGTTTTGTTAAATCTGCCAAATAGCGCCTTCATTTCTTCAGCTTGCAAAATGCTTCCATCCATTCCATTTAACTGGAGTACTTGTAAGGACGACATTTCAGGAAGTGACCGACCGAGTGCGTCAGCTGCTGCTGGAGTCAATCTTATGCCACGTAGTATCAGGTTCTCTACGGTCTTGTGTGTAATACCAGTAACTAATGTGTTCAGTGCTGCAGCACGGTAGTTTCTCACATCAAGGTTAAGAGTGATGATATTAAATCTTGGTAACAAACTGGCAAGCTGTACTGCTCCTTCTGATGCAGTGTCAACAGGGACATCGGGGTGGACAAAATAAGTGGCAATTGCCACAGAGCACTTACTGGGGTTTGGCACTTGGTCCAATAGATAGCACGTGGACTCTTCGCCGCCTACAACGTTAATCCTACACAAATGCTCACAACTACGAATGACTACACCAAGAGCTCTCATTGTAAGGTCGCTTAGGGTACGAAAATTAACAAAAGTTAAGAATTTCAGACATGACTGTTGTGAACACAAACTTCCTGTATCAGGTGGAGCAGAAATCGATGTAGATTCCGTGAATGGTCTGGCATGTTCATCACGCTCGAGGGACAACTTGGTTATGTAAAACTGGAACTGACCATTTTGTAAACAAATGATGGACCTGAAAAAAAATCGGCTGGAGCTTTCTTATCAAGTCTTCAACTTTGAGAACCTCAGAACTCTCAGTTACTCTCACTGGCAACTGCAAACAACCGAGAAACTCAAGTGACTTGTACGTTACCGAGTCCTCACAGTTTAAATGAAAGTTATGAAACAAAATTTCCCGAGGAATGAAAGCTAAATTCCGTGCTAGTTTAAACAAGACGTCCACATCTCGTATAAGTTCAGAAAGCAGCGTATCTCTGGTGACAACGACGACTCCACCAGTGCAGTCAAGACATTTACTTAAGAGTTCAGCTTTTGATTGAGCTTCTCGAAAGGAATTGTAAACCAAGTCACCGAACCTCTCATGCCTATCGGTGACGTCAGAGAGAGGCACGTCAATCTCGCTTTCTACGTCCGGTATCGTCTTCGATAAATCCAGCGTTGGGTCAGAGATTCTGACTGACTTTAAGTGTTCAAGTACTTTTATTGCTCCTTCGTCACCTTCGTCGGACAAACCAGAAACGAACTGAAAAACATTCTCCAAGGCCTCACAATCCTCCAAGGTGGTGCCGTGCTGCTCAATTTCACCAAGGTTACCTTTAGGGACACAGCTGTAGACGAGGTACCACGCCGCTAAGTATTCTTGTAAACTTTTGTGGATGAAGGAAACAATTGCCATAGGTTCTAGACTTGGTCCATACTCAGAAAATTGAAAAAGGCCAACAATGACACCCTCTTTACCACGCACCTTTTCAGGCAGTTGACCAAACTCGAACACCAGATCGCCTTTGAGAAGACCTGCCAAAGCCACCTTTCCAATTTCAGAGAGAATCTCGTCGTAATCCGTTTCGTTCAGTTTCGTGGCCGTAGAAGAGGAGTGCCTTCGGTGGCTGTGCTGCAAAATGTGTTTCACAATTGCCTGGTACAATTCAGCTTTACGTTCAGTAAGTTGCACCAATTTCTGTTTTTCTTCCTTCCACAGCAAACAAAAAAAGAGGCTCAGTAACGGAACTCTTGCTAGGTCTTCCATCCCACTCGAATATAGGAAAGTCAAGAGATCATCTACCTCAGTTTCGCTACCCAGCATTTTCTCATGAAGTTCTCTCTATCAGACATATTAAACCCGGTGATCTCGGCTTGTATGTCAACAGGTTCGCGTATTTCATCTGCTCTTGAAGATCGTGTGGTTACCAAGACAGTACAGTCTCTCAAAATATTCCCGTGGAATATTTTGAAAATTGGAGAGTTGCTTCTGCTGCCATACCTTTCCTCTGCTTCGCTGCCGGTGCGATACTCGTCATAGCCGTCAAACACAAGCAAAACTTTGTCTTGATTCGTACGCACATAACAGAGCAGATCGTCGACTGACTTTTCGTCATCTTCTGGAAACAGCCGAGAGCCACTTACCACTTCTTTAAGCGTCTGGCACTTAGATACTTCTTTGAGATTGATAGAAACAACGAGGTCAAACTTCCTCAGTGCATCTTTCCGTTCCTCATCCATCTTCGCCTTTTCAAGATTCGACCAATCCACAAGAAGCTTCTTAACAAAAGTAGTTTTTCCAATCCCAGTCTCTCCTTGCACAAGAATTCTCTTTGCTACATCTCCATTCTTTGTCCCCTCGGTGAAAATTTCAGTGTAATGGCTCAGCTCCTTCTTTGATAGCCCAGCTGTAGTTTGATCTTGTTTTACCCAGGACAGTCGAGTGTAGATCTGTTCAAGGTCCACTTGTAATACTGAGGACCAAGCAGTGGTAGGCACCTTGGCTGTTTTTTGATAATGCTCTGCAAGTTTCCTCTGACAGGT
>JAHPZR010013203.1:0-12243 GCA_019787425.1 Platygyra sinensis
TGTAAATGTCACACTGCACAGTGATTGTCACTTCTGTTCCATGTGATCCAGTCAGCTACAGCACATACACAAACAATTATGCAATGATTAAGATCATATTTTGACGTAAATAAAATTGAGTTATTAATTAAATTATATTAATAAAATAAATTAAAAACAAAATAAATTAGACTGTAATCAATCTCTTTTTCTACCCAGCTAGAAGTTACTGGAGCATGTGATTGAGAGGCATGCCCCATTCCCTCCTTGTTTCTTTTGCTAGTTTGCATACAAATGTAATATATTTTGAGTTCCATGGCAGAGGATTTCAGGAACAAACTTGTAGTCTAAAATAAAATACTAGTGGAATAGCCATTTGCAGTGGGCATTCATAAGGGGGTAGGGATGGGAGAGAATCAATAATTTGCAACTACAAAGTGGGGGGGGGGGGGTTGTAGTACAACAACTGGATCTTAAGCTTTGCATATTGCAGAGCAATTAATAGTAATAATTTCAGCATACAGTGTAGACATCAGAAAGACAAGTTTTCTTACACGCCACTGGTAGTCATATCAAGCCGGCCGCCATTTTTCACTTATTTCGTTTCACTCAGTGAGTGAAAAATTAATTTTAACTCAGACTATCGTGAGCATGGAACATTCTAATCAATACCCATAACTACTGTAAGTCATAGTGATACTGAACAAAGGGAGTCTACTTCTCTATTTTGTGTTATGTGGTTCCAGAACAAAAATAAGCAAGGTATAGCAGCTTACAACTTAGGTACTCATTTGGATTATCATTTTTAGGTGTAGTCCATTGAGATAGTCCATAGACTGGGGGGGTCAGTGTTTTGTCCATCACCGGTCAATGGCATGTATGTTGTTGGTACATGTAGTTGGGGGGTTAATATTACAAACTTGCCAGTAATGTAGAGGTTATGTACCTGTCAATTCCAAAACTGCCCATTCCCCACCCCCGGGTAATCCCCGGGCATTTGACTCAGGTTAAGCTCCGTACAGTGGGGAATTTGACCCAAAATGAGGCCTGCCCGGTGGGGCATTTGACTTTTGTGTCAAAACGTCTGTCAGCGGTCGGAAGCAAGAGGATTTCAGAATTATTTGATTTGGCACGTGAGAAGCGTTCATGGGTCATTGCTCTTGTCGATTCCACGTGGGTTTTTCTGTTGCTGCCATTTTATATAGTTATATCATGGAATATACCTTTGTTTAAAGTGTGGAGCGAAAACAAGCTGAACAAGAAATTCGTAGCGGCTGAAAATTTTGCAGCACTTGTTTCCACAGTTGCTTTAACATGCCTGGAGGGTGGGGGATTTGACCCTGTTTGAAGCTCCAACGGTGGGGCATTTGACCGTCTAAACTGGCAACATCGCGGTGAATTTGACCAAAATTTGTCCAAAAAGTCAAATGCCCGGGGTTTGCCCGGGGGGGGGGGGGGGTATGGGCGGTTTTGGAATTGACCGGCACATTATGCTTATATCTGCAAACTCAGAACTTTACAATTGCCCCAAAATATGTCGAAAACAAGTACAAACTAATGAAAAACAGCAAATTCAAAATGGTGTACAGGGGCAAGTCATTAACTAGCTGGAGAAGCGAGGTTTTCAACGAAAAAAAACTCTGATCTGATCCCAGGTCAGCTGATCTCCCTGCTGACCTCCTCTCCTGTGCCTACCATAATTTCTGATTTGTTTCATTCAAAGTACTCTGGTTTTCTCCACTGATAAACAAACGCAAAATGAATTGAACCAACATTAAGCACCTTATTCATTTCCATGAAAACCACAACAACTGACAACAGTGTGGGAACAATAAATTCTTCTTCATCAAGTAGTTTTTTAGATAGAGTTTTCACATTCACTAGCACCACTGCCAATAAATAATGAACACTAATTTATGTGATAATATTTGCAGAGGTACTAAGAAGTCAACATAAACTGGATCAAAGATTGCAAAAACAGTACAAACTTCACTCCTTCAGCACTTTGGCTAACTTCAGCAAGAACTCTTGGTCCTCTTTCCTTCTCTTCTCTCTCTCTCTCTTCTTTCCTTTCTCTTTCTCATTTCTGCCTCAAGGAAAAGCCTGTCAGCTTGTTGCTGGTATTCTATAAATGACTTCAAGGAGTCATCTATTTTCTTCAACACATCCTGTTGGGTTATCTTTCTTCTTTTCTGTGCTGGTTTTTTGTCCTTAGCTACGTACAACAACAATAAACACGATGGTGAAGATCACATGCAAACATTTGAAGAGTACTTAAAAGGTTACATGGAATCAAGTAGCCAGTTAAAGGCAAGGCATCTGTTAAGCTTAAATGCCCTTTGTGATACAGGTGAGTTCACGGCATTTTGGCAGGCTGAAGCTGTAAAACAACAACAACTGGTAAAGAAAATTAAAATGCCAACTTCTTATGAAACATTCAAAACACAAGCTCTGAAAATGACTCTAACGATTAAACAAAAACAAGAATCGAAATATATTAATGTTTGTCGAGTCAGACGAACGAAAAGCGCCAGCGCGCTCGGCCTCTTTTACTATAAGCATGTAATATCATAAAACTGTCAAGACGAAAGTTTGTTAAAGTCCCGAGGTGAAAAGTAACTGAAACGTTTCCTGATCCTCGGTATTCCTCCATGTGTTCTCATCCATTTCCTCGGTTATTTCGCGAAACTGGTGGTCTGTAACCTGTGGTTCGAGGCCAAGAATCTCGTTAACAAGACTATAATTGAAGGGGTGAGTGCAAAACGGTGCTAAGTGACGATTTAGGTGGTTTTCTTTTTTTCTGCAAAAGCGCCTGAAATTTTGCGTGCCGCTTTCAATTGAATAGAAAAACATTACCCTGTATTTTTTTCGCTGGTTTGCTCTTCGTTTTCGAGATATTACGTATGCAAACAACCCTCCGTGATCTATTGTTGAACGAAAAACAAAAGAAACCTTTTGTTTCGCTAAAGGATTAAGTCACTATAACACAATAATTTCTCACCGCTGCTTCGTTAGCTCAAGGGGATAACGCGCCGAACGAAGCTGATTCGAATTTGTTTTGATGTGACACTCGAGGGCTCGATTCGAGGTCGGTGAAATCTTTTTTTTTTTTTTTTTTTTCGTTGTTGTTTTTCTTCTTCTTTCAAAATCCTTCTTCGTGTCTTTGTAACTGAACTGCCGTTTTCACTGGTAGGGACTTTTTTTTAGCTGCCTTTGTGACGTCAGGTTTTGGCGCGCAAAGCATCGATTACTTCGATAACACAAATTCAGAGCTTACCTGTTAGTTAAGCAGAGTTTGCTCGTTATTTCCAGCGATATTCGAAGCTTATTCGAGGAATATTTGCGCCCGCCTGGTAGGAGATTTGGCATCATTAAGCCTTTGACCCTCGTTAAGTCACCCAGCATTGCTCAAAGAACCGAGGAATGTTTTTGTTCTGAGATCATGGTTTAAGTCCGCCGTTGACTTAGCCATTGAAGAACAAGTGAGCCAGGCGGTAGAGTCTAGAAATGCTTCTTCTTCCAAAACAAAGCATCCGTCCTGAACTTATGGCTCATTTGCCAAACTTCGGCGTGTGTCAGTTTTGGAAATTAGAACTGCTTTCTAGACTCTTATTATTTTCTTGAAATCAGCCATCCAACAACCTTCGCTGCAAAAATTTCTGGGATATCCCATAATAATCTTTCATACGTAAAGCGCCGTGAGCATTGTGTGCGTGACTTATAGCTCGCCTTAGTGTGTGACTCAGACACGGCCGGGGACTGGCGAGAAAGGCCAGGCAGCAAAGTCCTTGAAATTTGACCTGTACCGAGTGTAGAGTTGAAAAGTTGCCGGCTAAATTAAACAGATTGAAAGCCATTTTTACGGGCCAAACAGAAGCCAAAGACAAATCGCAGGTGGGTTAAATTGGCAAGCAAGCGTTCCGTGAGTGTGTATCGTGGATTTCCAAGCAGATGATTACTTTGAGTTGTGACAGGATCGAGCCCACCGCGAAGAAAAAACTGAAGACAAAGAACGCCTGATCGCAGGTTAGGAAGAAGAAAACTTCAGCTCAAATGTAAGTTTTGCTTTGTATTTAAGCGTTCCTTTGCTGATAAATTTTCCGTTTCATATGCTTTCTTTCGGCATGAGCAGCATGTTAGCTTAAGGCTTCCTCTTTCAGTGTTGTCAGAAATAATAATTTCATGGAACGAGCAGTTTTTTACCAAAAAAAAAATAATTTCACGTAGAAACATTTAAACATTTAAGTCACTGACGTAGCCGATTTGCAAAACGTTCAGCCTCTATCTCTAGGAACTATTCATTGACTTGATTTACGCATCGGTTCGTGCACTAGATTTCCTAAGTCGAGATTGTTTTCCTTGGCCTAACACTGCGGTAACACTAACGTATCCTGACCTTAACTCTAACCTAATACGAAGCGCTAACCCTAAGCAATAACTTTAACCTTGAACGCTAGCCCTAAGCCTAAAAAATAAGCGCTCAGTAGCGCTAACCCTAAGCAATAACTTTAACCTTGAACGCTAGCCCTAAGCCTAAAAAATAAGCGCTCAGTAGCGCTAACCCTAAGCAATAACTTTAACCTTGAGTGCTACCCCTAACCCTAACAAGAATCATACTAACCCTAACCTTGTTCCGTAACCCTAACCTTCAACGTTAACCCTAGTTTCGAGCGGTAACCCTAACCCTGACTCTAATAAAACTGGGAACTCTTAACCCTAGGAGTTAAAGTCAGCATTTGAAAAAAACTTCAAAGAGAAACAACGCTAATAGTACTGTGTAACAAAGCAGTTCCAAAAGACGCGGACTGTGACATGCAAGTGTTTTAGCATACTTTATTTCTGGAATACGCAATAGAAACGAGGGGAAATAAGTGCAAGGCAGTTTTCTACAGGTATAAACAAATTGGCATGCGAAGTTTGCAGCTGTGTTGGCCATGTTCGATTTCAGCGAAAAATCTAGCGGACATTCTTGCACGTGGCCTTTCAACTGAGCTTACATGCTGCGTGAAATGAACTTTTCACGGTTCTCTAAGTGAAATCAAAGTCCTTGCGCGGCGCGATAATGTGAAGTCAAAATTTCAACTGTCCGTAAATGACCTGAAATCAACATTGTCTAAAGCTTGCGCATTGCGTAACATTAACATTTGCCTGTAACTTGAGTGAAATTAACGTCTTCGCGGTCGCACGTTAACGTGGAATCAACATTCTAACGGTTTTTATCTCAAATCAGCATTTTTTTCAAGGTTGCACGCTGCAAAGATCAATATTCTGCGGGATTTTAAGTGAAATTACCGTCTTTGCAGTCACGTGCTGGCGTGACAACTAAGACAAGTTTTTGCATACGTAATATCTCGAAAACGAAGAGCAAACCAGCGGAAAAAAATACAGGGTAATGTTTTTCTATTCAATTGAAAGCGGCATGCAAAATTTCAGGCGCTTTTGCAGAAAAAAAGAAAACCACCTAAGATCGTCACTTAGCACCGTTTTGCACTCACCCCTTCAATTGCATATAAGTTACCTTGCTTTTCACGAAGGTCCAAAAACAACAAAGGCGCCATCTTGTAATTTTTTTTTCATGTGACATTTATTGCATAACAACTTGGTCAGGTGGCAAATTACGTAACATTTTCCCGTTAACATGGAAACAACAACAAACTTACTACAGAGAGGCTTCTCGTCGGCTTTCTTTCGGTTTTCTTTTTCCAAGGTCGGATAACTGCAGCTGGGTTGATATTGTGGGCTCTCTTCACCTTCCTTCAGCTCTATCTCCTTGCCTTCAACACTTTCCAGCGAGGTCGAGCTTAGGACGATAACTGGTCTGGTAGCTGGCTTGTCAGATAAAATTTCGTCAAAGAATGGTGCCTTCTTTTTCGGAGTAGCGTTCCTGGACCTCGACAATGCATCTTTGTAGCCTCTGTAGACCAAGATTAACGTGTGGATTCTTGTTTTGCAGGAGTCGCAATCCCGGTCATCGCTCAGAAAATTGCTAATTTCTTGCCAAATAGGCTTTTTTCGAGTACATTCTTTTAGCCATTGCTGAATATTGTCCTCCCCCCACTTCTCCAACAGAATTACTGTCTCTTCTTTCTCCCATGTCCTTCCCCTTTTTTTATCCTCTCTTTCCTCCGCCATGTTGGTTAGACAGGGTCTAAACTACCTTGCAGAGGTAGTTTAATTAAACAGGTTTTAAATGTGTTTAGTTCAACAGCATGTGCGGTGTGAACGGGTAATTTTTTAACCTTGTTTAGCTAAACAACACTTAAACATGTTTAACTCTTTGGTGTGAACAGGGTATTAGTCTGAAATAAGGGAACATCCTTCCTTAATAATGATTTAACCATGAAAAGAAACCTAACTAGTTCAAAATTGATTTAATTTGCCACTCATTTGACTACTACATGTCCTCACATTTATTCTTTTATGAAAATCAAATGGTGACGAACTCCAGTACATAAACAGAACATGGAAGGGCCTGCAACTACTAAGTCCATCCCCATCCAATATATAAACGTAAAAGTTCTTACAGGTTGGGAACCATTATCAAAATTATTTCAGCAGTCTCAAAGATCGACAGTTCTTACTAATAATTACTGATGTTAGTTCACCCTGTTTTTTAGGTTTTTCTTGTTTTCCACATTACAATTTTGTAAGTTTAAGGCTTTGTAATAAACAGCGATTGGTGTTTGGTTTTTTAAGTTTAACCATTGACATAATTTTCACAATGTTTACTACACAACATACTACACATTCAAAAATACTATCCAGTCATGAAAGGCAACAACTATTTTTAAAACTGAAAATAAAATACCTGTGAAAAATAAAATACACAATGTTATAATACACATTCAACATGAATAAACATTGCCAGTCTAAAACCTGAAAAAGTGTTCGGTGGTACGGTTAGAATGCTAATGCGAAGAAGAGCTAAGTAATCTTATTGCATTTTTCTGAAAACGTTTTTAGTGTATATATAATAAACAAAAGAAGCACAAAAAAGTGGAAGGTTAGTATAATGAACCTGCATTCATACTTATATTAAAAATTAAAATTTTTGAAGCGAAAAAACAATGTTCCATGTCCCTCACCTTATACATTAAACAATCCTGTACATGACTATCTGCAAACAATTTGTACCCTTGCAAGCTTTTAAAAGATTTAAGCTTTTCTGCCATGTATTCTTCCTCAGAACCAATCAAATGTGTATAGAGGTTGGCAAAAGTGAATTCAGGCATGCAAAAAAAATCATATGACCAGTTCTGGATAAGCTCAGGTCGTGGAAGACGTCCTTTGTTGCTTTCCTGTTTCTGTTCGACAACTTTTGCCCAGTCTTCATCTCCTTCATCTATCTGTGGTAATTTCATTTTAAATGCCTTCTGGGCGAGCTCTTCTAGTTCTGCTTTACGTTTTCCACGACCTTGGTCGGAAACTTGTATTCCTCGCTTTGTCAAATACGCTTTCAACCAAGCAACATCTCTACCTTCAAATTGCTCCGCCATCTTGAAAATTATTCCCCTAAGCCTCGCTTTCACGTTCAAATTCACTACCAGTCTCTGGCGGCAAAACATATCGGAATTGGGCTATTCAAGAGTTACACTGTCCACAGCTATTTTTAGTACGGTGGTTATTTCCCAACTAATGACATAATCCTTGCATGTTCTGACATGTTCTTTGCTTCAAATCGAACGCTTCAATACAACCAAAAGAAAAAATATTTTGCCCACAATAAAGAGAACAACATCTGTACAATTTTCATGTAGTAATGTTTCAAAAGCTTTTGGTGAATAAACATGACAGGTTTGGTGATTCAAAGTCCTAACTTACACTTGGCCGAGCGGAGGTCTGCATCATGGTCACAAACAAAACTAAAAACAACAAAAAAGATCATAGATCTTATAACCACGCTTTTAAAATTTAGCTGTTTTCCCAGAACTGCAGTCACAACGCAGTGCATATTCCAAAGAAATCCTTAATTATTCAGTCATTACTGTAGACACCATACCACTTAACTGATCAACACAAACTGTATTACTGCACCACCATTCATCTCTATGATGACGGAATGGTAAATAATCACCCGAACATCTCCCTTCATGTTTCTTGTCTGCAAGCAGTCCTTGTTGATTTACTGATGACTATAGACACGCAATCAACTGATCAATCTGTAGCACAACAACTGACAATAATGACTACACACAAACTGTTTAAGACTCTTATTGCACCATCACTTGGAGACACCTTGTAGCCATTGTGAAACTTCTGGTTGCACCATCAGTCGCAGTCGTTGTGAAATCTCCAATGACGTAATGGTCTTAATCTGTCACTTTCTTTACGATATGCCTGGGCATGAACAATATGAACAATCCGATAGAAAAGCTGTAAACAAAAGTTTTCTCTCTTTAAAGTCAGGTTTCTCCGCAAGTAAGGGGCTAGTAAAGTAGCCATGCATGTCCATAATTCAACAGTTACACGGTCCACAGTTATTCTCAGTACGATGGTTATTTCTCTACTAATGACAATCCGTGCACGTTCTGACATGATCTTTGCTTGGAATCAAATGCTTTGATAAAACCAAAAGAAAATATGTTTTGCAAACAATAAAGAGAGCAATATCTGTAACAGTTTTGTGTATTAAGGTTTCAAAAGCTTTTTGGTAAATAAACATTACAGGTTTCATGATTCAAAGTCCCGACCAAGACTTAGCCGAGCAGTGGTCTGTGTCTGGTTACCAACAAAACTAAAAAAAATATACCCCTTGCAGAACAAGAACTGTGTCGGCACCATGCAGTTAAAAAAATAAACCCCACTTAAAACAAGAACTGCATCGGCCTATGGCCACACAGTTAAAAAATTTCTTTCACCAATGGACCAGACATAATTGTCAGGCACCCTTTTCCCACAGGCATTCCTACAAAGTTCGCGCTCATTTCAGTTCTATTGTATGTCACGCCTGATTAAAACAAATAAATGACAAACTGGAAACAAATGTCACGCTTGAATAAAACGAATGGCTATAAAAGTCAAAAACCAATCTTAAACTTGAACGAAAACAACTGGCAAAATCTATGTCAATACATGAACTTCACACTTGAATACAACGAATGTTGAACTTTTAAAACAACTGTTAAGGTTAAATAAAACGAATGTCAAGGTTGAAAAAGGGAAAACAAATGACAAATGTCAGGCTTGAATAAAACGAAAGTTGAACTTAGAAAACAACTATCCAGATTAAATAAAAAGAATGTAAAAGTTCAAAAACGAACGTTGTAGTTGAATGAAAGGAATGTTAAAAAAACAAATAACAAAGTTAAATAAAACAAATTTTAGACAAAGGCTACAATAGTTTTGCTTCTTCGGCTATCTTTTATGCTATAATTTTTCTTTCTGTTCACGGTAGGCGGTCTCTTAGAACATGCTGTCTTACATTTAAAGGTTCATGGCGAAATTTTAGACATGGGCTAGTTTTGCCCTATTGTATTTTCCTGTGATCACTCCAAGAGCAAGTCCAGTCAGGGGCTGCTTGTTCTTAACTTTCAAGATTGCACACTATTTCTTTTGGTATAACTGGCCCATTTTCTTTTTCTGGTTTTTGTTTTTCCTCCTTGTGTGCCAGTGGCTTCAGGTGGGGCTGTCACAAGCTGTGACTTGTGGCATTGCGGTTATTGTTGTCATCACTTCATGACGTGACACGATAAGTATTTACTTCACAAAAGAATAAAAGCCACAATCGTGGCAAATTAATCCCACCAAGGTTGTTGTCTCCATTCATCAAACTGAGCCCACCACCGTCACACAATGAGCTGAGAATTACAGCCATAAACAGTGTGTCTTCTTTCAAGTCGTAATGAAAATAATTTCAATCTTGACTTTCAACATTTTCACAAAAAACGGTATTTTATTAAGATCTTGTCTGCATCTAAAATTTACACCATTTTCTTCATGCACTACAAAAACACTTTACTACTGTTTGAGTGAAACAGACAATAATGTAAGTTGTGTTAAAGTCTTCAGCAACTGCCACATATACAAGTGAAAACACCTTCATATAAAATGCCACAAAGTAAAATTAAATATATATAATTCCCTTGCAAAAAGAACACTATTACCTTACACATAGTTTATAAAACTATCTCATCATCATCATCATGATTTATTTGCTTTTATGTGTATAACAAATTTTAAATTCACAACAGGTTGTTAGGAGAGGAGACCTGAGCAAACCACCAGGCTTATAGGCAAGAGGCTGTGTTCCATAATGAATTTGTGTCACTTATATGGTTAAGAGAGGTGGATCCCCATTTCTTATTGGTGTAAAAAAAGGCTTGTGACTCTTCACTCACTCTCACTCATGCCCGTTATGCCGGCTGGCATGCAGGGCAGCAACAAAGGTACTCCACCCCTGTCTGTTCTGGGCCAGCTACTGAACAGTCCCCCAGGTGTGATGGAGGGTCCTAAGCTCCCCTTCTACAGTTCGAAGCCAGGTGTTCTTGGGTGGACCCCGTTTCCGCTTCCCCTCTGGTGTCCAGTGAAGGGCTGTGCGGACAGTGTTGCCTGGCTCTCTTCTCATCACATGTCTGATCCATCTCCATCGCCTTCGCATGATGATGGTGCCCATGCTGTCTTGGTTGCAGAGGGCGAGAAGATGTTGGTTGGAGATGGTCTCGGGCCAGAATATTCGTAGGATTCTTCTCAGGTTCTTGGTGTGGAAGGTGGACAGTTGGTTGAGGTCACTTGCAGTCATCCTTCAGCATTCTGAGCCGTACAGTAAGGTGGAGAGTACGCAGCTCTAGTACAGTCTTAGCTTGGTCTCGGTGCTGTACTGGGATGATTTCCACACGTTGTTCAGCATTCTGAAGGCGTTTCTGGCCTTGTTGAGGCGATTCCTGATGTCGCTGCCTGCTCCACCATCATCTCTTACAGTGCTACCGAGGTAGGTGAATTCTTCAGTTGTCGGAAGATCTTCTCTGTTCACTTTGACTGGTGTAGGATTTGCGACATTTAACATCATCACCTCTGTCTTCTTCTGGCTGATCTTCAGGCCTACTTGCTGTGCAAACATGCTGAGATGGGTGGTTTTCTCTTGCATGTGCTGATGGGTGTGCAAGAGTAATGCTAGATCGTCAGCGAAATCCAGATCTTCAAGGGTTGATAAGAGTGTCCATCTGATGCCCCGTACTCGGTCTGATGTTGTTTACCACATCATCCAGTCGATCGCCAGGTTGAAGAGCAACGCCGACATAGGACATCCTTGTCTAACACCAGTCTTCACATCGAAGCTGGATTCACTGTTCCCCACTCTACACTTGAAGTTGTTATAGAAGCTCTTGATGACAAAGACAATCCGCAGTGGAATTCCATATGCCCTGAGTATACGCCATAGACAATCTCGGTGGATGCTGTCAAAAGCCTTCTCAAAATCCACATAGTTCATATACAACTGCCTCTGCCATTCAGTGCACTGCTCGATGATGTTGCGCAGAGTAAAGATCTGGTCTGTACATCCTCGTCCCTTTCTGAAACCTGCTTGTTCTTGTCTGAGTTGCGGGTCCACTGCTACTGAGATCTGCCTGATGATGACATTAGCTAGGATCTTACTGGGAATAGACAGAAGGGTGATTCCTCTCCAGTTGTTACAGTTGCTCAGGGCTCCTTTCTTTGGAATCTTCACGATGACACCCTCCGTCCAGCCGTCAGGCAGTTGTTTTTCCTCCCATATTGTTGTGACTCTTACATTCCCAAAAATGTTTCAAAAGGTCATGACATGGTGTGCTACTGCGGAATGCAAAAGTCAAGTTTGCCTGATCAAGCATGTTCCCTTTGCACAAGCACTATGAGGAAGCTAGTGCAGGAAAGCATTACAGAGGGCAAAATAAACACTTGTTTGAGAGAACTGCTTGACTCCTCTAATCAATAAATTAACTCTGTAAATAAATGTTTTGGACATTCAAGTATTTTATGTGTAGCTTACAGTGTAGCGTACATGAAATAAATAAAGGGGAGCAAACATGTGTAGTCCTTGACTCACGAGTAACTCAACACAGGTCACGATTAATTTATGACAATAAGATATTTTGTATCTGTTTTCAGGTGATGTTCACTGAAATGTTCCTCCGTTAACTGACGAAACTACTTGTTAGATGTTTAAAATAATGCTCCTTGAAAATCGTTTCAGTTCTCGAAAATTATTTGGTGGTTAGCACTTGAATTTTAAATGTATCTTCGATTGAATGCCACGAGAAGAAGCATCAACCTTTCATTTTATCCTGT